>JAHKKF010495451.1:0-11872 GCA_019740295.1 Labeo calbasu | reverse complement strand
TACAGTGCGACAAAAATCGGTCTGAGCCTTGAATAACGTAGTCTACAAATTATGTACTAGTAGCACGTGTGCGATGCAGTTTTACATGTGTATAAGATTGTTTACAAACCTGTTTGTCCAACAAAGATGTGATTTATTGACATGCTTTTTCTCCAAATTGTCTTCATAACACAGCCGAGTGTTTGAAATTACGTTTTGATATCAGACGTGGTTTCATATCACAGACAAACCATATATTGTAGCCATCCTATGTTTATTGTCTTCAAGTTTCCGAAGTTAATATTTCTCAATTTGCGTTTTATTCAGCTACAGCGATAACTGGGTTAGAGATTCCTGAAGCGTCGTCAGTACTATTACTTCTGCTATAAAGCATATGTGGAGTTTCTGCGCAAGGGCGCCCTCTGGCTTCCGAATCAGAAAGACCTTTATTGCCAATTGTGTTGTATTACACACAAGTAATTCGTCTTTGTGTTAGGAGCTTCCAGTACAAGTAAAAAAATAATAATTCAGTGAATTAAACAGTCATTACATTACGTGTGTACTCAGAAAACAGGATTCCCTGAATTATCGTCATTGATATCGTCATCTCAGTAAATACCAGAAATTATCGTGATAAATTTTTAAGCCCATATCGCCCATGCCTAGTTTACATACACTGTAAAAAAAAAATCCGTAAAATTTACGGTAAAAAAACGGCAGCTGTGGTTGCCAGAATTTGACCGTAAAAATACGGTAGCAATGTTTTAGGTTTTATGGTTTTAACTTAATTTACATTTAAATACCGTAATTTAATTAACTGATATAATGTTAATACCAACCTATTGAAGTACTGAAATCTGTTTTGTACTTTTGTAATACACTGATAACCACCAAAAGCAGGCAGTGATGAGAAAGTCACATGATGAACCAAAGCCCATCACAAGCAGCTTTTAAATGCTAACATATATAGAAGATGCACAGTGTCATTCACACAAACACTGAACACAATCATGGTAACACACGAAACTGAAATAATGCAATAAACATTCTTTTAACAACAGTAGATGTGACATACAACCCTAATGTACAAAACTGATAAGAAAAAAACCAAGAAACATAGTTATTTCACCAAAAAAACATCTAATTTAAAATGTAACACAGGGAATTCTGGGAATGTCCATTTATGGTTATTCACTGTAAATTTTACGTTTTTTACGGTACACTACCGTAAAATTACATGCAATGTCCAGTACAGTTCTTCACCGTATATAGTAGGGGAACTTACCGTTAACCATTTAACAGGTTTTTATTGTAGCATTTTTACAGTCTTTTACCGCTAAATTCATGGTCATTTTTACAGTATAATATATGTGTGTATACTGTGTATATTTATTATATATATATATAAATACAGTATATAAACATAACATTTTTTCTTAAATGTAAAAGAAAATGTGTGTGTATTTATGTATAATAAATATACTCAGTACACACACATATATTATGTAAACAAAAACTTTTTGGATGTGATTAATCGTGATTAATCGTTAAACAGCCTTATTTCTGACCTTGCATAGACAGCAACGCAACTGACACACTCAAGGCCCAGAAAGGTAGTAAGGACATTGATAAAACAGTTCATGTGACATCAGTATTTCACCTGTAATTTTATGAAGCTACGAGAACTAACCCTTCAGTGAACTTACTAAATGATATTTAAATGCAAAATATCTATGCAGGCTTAGTTTAGAATAGAAAAAATATTATAGTCTACATAAATAGCAGAAGTCAATGAAAAGGCTTTACTTGACAGAAAAAAATGCTAAAATGTATGTGACTGTGTCAGTTATACCAGCACAGTACCACAGGTGTCTTTCTTAGTTCTGTGTATTGTTATAAAAGAATGTGTAATCATATCTATTTTCAGATTAACTTTTTAATAACTTTCATTAAGTCAGATTTTATGTAATGCAGACATTATATAATAATGGTAATTATATAACTGCATTTTAACTAATGAGCTGTTAAGCATTACATAATGTTAGTAACAGCCATCCTAATCAAAACTGACAAATAATAAACGTGCTTAGATAGATCACCTAACATTTTAACCGTAAACTTTTCGAGACGATAAGTTTGTGAGAAAAGCAGTTTCTGTAGTTAAAGCTCCTGTAATCCAGGCAGCAGAGTCATACAGCCATTTGTGGTGATCTGAGTGTTTCAGGGCAAATCATAAAAACTAGTTTTTATTGTCTCTTGCTGATTCCCATAGCAGCTCGGTTAGCAGTTCAGGAAGGCTGACTTACACTCTAATTGGCATTAATGACAGGATTTCTGCTTGTTGATGGCCTGCCTCAGTATAATTAGAGAGTTTTGAATTAAAGGTCCTCAAGATTTTACGTATTGTCTACGCTTGGCCCATAAATGTGGCGTACAGTAATAGGATCGCAGTTTAAATGCATATTGTGTCGTGAACTAATTTTTCATCCTCCCCCATTTTTCTTCAAAATGAACAATGACTCACTTGAGAGATAAATGATGAGTCACCGAAGACATCTTTGTTTTCCTTCCACTTAGCACAGGTTTGTCGAAGTGTTTTTGTTCTCGTTCTGGAGCGCACACACACACACACATTCACATCACAGACAGTTTTTTTATTTAGCAATGCTCGCCACGGCTCTTTGTCATTGTGGGTGGAGGCCACTGAAGAGCTCTGGAGCGGCTGATGGATGGCGCTCAGCGTGGGGTAAACACAACGTTTGGCATCTGTGTCAGACACACAATCATTGGGTGCAACCCAGAGTTCTGCCAATCCTCTGTTGGCTCGCCGCTCCTTTGATATCAGCCGAGGGCGTCTTTCCCATGTGGGTGTAGTCTCATCATGTCGGCCTTTTGTTTTCCCAATGAATCTATTAAACAAACCAATCGAAAGCCGTCGTATTTTTACACTGCCGGTTGCGTCACGCCAGAGACTCAGATCAGCCTCTTCGTTCTTCGTATAATCCCCCACAGCTGCATATTTTGAAGGGAGGGTGTGAAATCTGCGGAAGATTTAACGGCAGAGGTCTTATGATATCAAGGCTCTGAATCACTGACCCATCTGGAGAAGTCGTATAACATAAATAAGCAGTACGCCCATTACAACACCAAATCAACTGGTGACTGTAAAGCAACTAAGGACGCCACATGAAAGTCACTGTTAGTGCTGGACAGAGTAGATCATAAGACTAGAACCACAGTGGAATAATAACTAACAATTCCCCAGACTGTGAGTTGTGATTCATGGGCTGAGGGATTACGTTCATTGTCTGTTGCTTTAAGGTGTTACGACACCTAAGGGCTGGATCATATGATTGAACATGTTTTATGAGCATCTCATTTTACATTTAAATTATTAAGCCTGAACTCGCAGGGAGAGTTTTGTCTTGCCAGACTAGTTGAAGTAACAGATGTCTACCTGATTTATTCAATTTTATTATATTTATATTTTGTTGGTGTAACCTAATGTATTTAAACTAATTCGATGACATTAAATTATATTTTTTATGATTTGAATAAAATCAGTTTATTCAGATGTTATCATATAAAGCTCTTTTTTTTTCATTTGAGCGCAGGGTTTGTTTTCTGCTTATACTTTAATACAGTGCACTTTTATGATACTTTAATACAGTGCACTTTTATGTACAATGCTAAATATATAAATGCATAAAAGAAAATGCATAAAATAATACGACCAAATATATCAAATCAAACATTTCATATACAGTTTTTATACAAATACATGTTAAACTTTTCTAAAAACAAAGCTTATACAACTTATGTAACAAAAAAGTCTTGTCGAGACTTGTCAAAAACTCAAAATTGAAGCCCATTTCCGCCACAGAATAAATTTTAAAAAGCGGAATTGCGACCTTTTATCTCAGTTTTGAGTTTTTTTCCTTACATCTCACTTTTCTGACTTTTTTTCTCAGAATTGTGAGATATAAACTTGCAGCTGTGAGTTATAAAGTCCAAAATTTGAGACATAAACTCACGAATTGTGAGTTCTAAGAAGTCAGAATTGTGAGTTATAAACTCGCAAATTGTGAGTAATAAACTCGTAAATTGTGAGTTATAAAAGTCAGAATTGTGAGATATAAACTTCCAATTGTGAGATGTAAACTCGCAAATTGTTCTGAGAAAATTCTGAGAAAAATTGTTAGAATTGTGAGATATAAACTACAGACTCTATAACTCACACTTGCAAGTTTATATCTCACAATTCCGACTTTTTTTTCTCAGATTTGTGAATTTATATCTCACAATTCTGACCTATCATGCAATTCTAATTTTATAACTCACAACTACGAGTTTATAACACACAATTCTTAGAAAAAAAAGAATTGTGAGTTTGTATCATGCAATTCTGAGAGAAAAAGTCCATACAAAATGGCTTAAGTCATAAATCGTAAATATTTAATACATTTAATATATTAAGATCAGTGTTGGGGTTAACGCATTACAAGTAACGTGAGTTACATAATCAGATTACATTTATTAAGTAACTAGTAATGTAACACATTACTTTTTAATTTACAAGAAAATATCAGAGTTATTTTCAAATAAGTAACGCCAGTTACTTTGTTTTCCTGACAAGTCTCCTGTCCCCATGTTGAGAGAAGTCGGAAGTACAGAAGCGTTGTGTGTGCTGTGTGAACATGATGTTACTGTATTCTAGACTAAATGTAAACATGCATTAGTTCATCTCACTCGCAAAAAACATTCAGTATTCATCAAAATGAATTAACAGTGAAATGCAAACTCAGAATATGATGCAAATCTGCAGTAATTAAATGTTAGATAACACAAATATTCTTTTCATTTTTAATCCCATTTTATTAACATGTATTTGCTGCTGAACTTTTATGATCTAGTTCAACCGTACTAATAAGCAAAAATGACAGTAGATAAACTAACATTTGTGCTTCATTGTTTTTTTTAATTGCTGAAGAGTGTTGAACCTTCTCCTGCGTTCCACTGTACAGATGTAAATGTACTTTTCCTTCAGACTGAGGCTTTTTCATTTCACTTTTTGGTGTGAAAAGGCTTTTACATTTGCTAAAAATAGAACTTTTTATATTAAAAACAAACAAGCAAGCCCTGCCCAAATTTAAAAAGTAACGCTAAAGTAACACAAAATTAATGTAACGCATTAAAAAGTAACTAAGTAGCGTTTTAGGGAGTAACTTAATATTGTTATGCATTACTTTTAAAAATAACTTTCCCCAACAATGATTAAGATTAAGAATTGTACTAACAAAATTCATTTTACTTTAAGTCTTTACAAATGTCTTGCCATTTAATTAAATAATTATAATAATAAATGCCCTTTACAAGTTGGTTGTAGGAGGTTTTAGTATATTTGTAATGACATTTTCAGAAATTTGGCCTTTTCATATGGCGAGAGACACTCTCCCGCACACCCACACCCAGACGTATCCTGTGGATCCACTCAGATTCAAATTCCATCTTTATCTTTATGACTGCACCTCATCACACTGACACAGGTCAGCATGAGGCACTGTACCTCCTAACCCTCCTCCTGCTATGCATGTGTGTGTGTGTGTAAATGTGTTTTGTGTCAGCATACGTGTGTTGGTGGCCATTATTTCCATTACCCTGTTGAAATAACCTCTCTGCTTTCAGTAACAGGCTACAGATGTGAGTGTGTCTGTGTCCAGCATTAAACTTGCACCGAATTCCTGTAGTTTCATGACCGTGTGAGTCCGGATTAGAATTGCGTCGCTCTGCAGTCGAGCATGAAAGAGGGGAAAAAATGGTTGTGTTTGTTTTTTCATTGGTATGACACACACACAGACGCACAGATGTGAACACTATTAAATGCACTTCTACTGCTTATTTTGGTCAGAAATGATGTAAAGGAGTTTCTAAATGATTTCTAGAGGCCAGCAATTGTTCCGCTTCCCTGGGCTTTGGCCCCTGAGTGTGTGTTTGACTCTGTGTGTGTGTATCGCTGGGTTAGACCAGCGGGGGCTGGTCATGCTGCTGTGTTTGATTTAGGACTGACACATACAAATACAGTCACATATGAATATAGGAAGGCAGAAGATAGACATGTTCTTGGAAGACATCTTAATCTTTAAAAGAAAGTGCTCTGAAGTGTTCCAACTTAACCGTATAATGAAAAACTGAGAACGGGAGAGGATAGAAGATAAAAACAGAGAGCGCGCCTTAAATATTATTTAATAAAACTGAACAAACTATTCGGTTATACGGGCAAAATTAATTTCAAGTGGTAGATCAAGTGGAAATAATTCCTTAAAGGGATATTTCACCCAAAAATGTAAACATTATAAATCTGTATGGTTTTCTGTCATTTGTGGAACACAAAAGAAGATGTTTGAGGTAGGGCCGGGTGATAAATAAATAACGATAATTGTTGCGCGATATAAATTTCCTCTGTAAACAATAACAAGAGTTCGATAAATGTTCGATATAATGTTTATGAACGAAAGAGTGCTAGTCATCTAAAGCACGCCGTTCGGACCGTTCAAACGGCGGCATGGCGCGAACTTGCAGTAAAAAGCACAGTGGGATCCAGTATGAAGCGCCTGAATTCAGTGAAGAACACAAATTACTCGGTTTAAAGCCAGATGAAACAGCGCTGACAAACAGGAGAGACACTGTGTGCAACGATACAGTCAGAAAGCTTTTTAATCTTCAAACCGCCATCATTTACCATAGATTTACTTCAGTAGCACTAACTGCACAGCGGAATTGTGTCAGGAATGTGGGTATATTTGTGTCTAATATTATTATAGTATTAATGTAGACATGTATTAAATGTATTGAAGGAGGAGTAATGGAATATAATTACAGTATGTTTTGTGATTAAGCTATAGCGTTTATGCATTTATACCAAATGTATTTAGACTGCTGTTTTTCATACAGATACATTTTGACCATGGTATTGAGGTGCTATATTTGTGGTTTTAACTGTTATTATCATGATCTAAATCTGTGCTACTATGGTAGAGCAAAGGTTAATTAAAAAAAAAAACTTAAACAGTCAGAATAATTACATTTCACCATATAAAATGAGGTTGCTACAGTTATTACAGATATTACTAATTTTGATAATGAACATAAATCTGTATCTGCATCTTAACTCAAGCTACTGTCAAATGTGTATTTCTAAGAGACAAAAAATGTTATATTATTATTAATATCATCAGGCAACACAAATCAGTTTCTTGATTTGAAACAATATTACTCATTAAAACATGCAGAACTAAGAAATTATAGTTTCTATTAAGATATTTGTTTTGTTAAGAAAGAATGACTGGGAAAAAAGTGTAAGGAATTTGAAAAACATGAAGTGTTTGTCGTGTTCTGACCATAAAGAATAGTTTAAAGCCACAATTAACCATCTGGTTTTTACAACTTTCACATTGTAGCAAAAATCTGCCTTTAAACTTGAAAAAAATAAAAAAAATGACATTTATTGCGACAATTATTGAAGTTGACTGATATATCGTCATATCGCCCAGCCCTAGTTTGAGGTGTTTTTGTCCATACAATAAACAATAACAACAACAAAAAACTGGATTTTTTTTTTTTAATCTTATTTTGTGTTCCACAAGAGAAAAAAATTGCAATTGAAGGCGAATAAATGATGACAGAATACATTTTTGGGTGAACTGTCCCTTTAAGGCAACAACTGCCACCTTTATGAATATGTTTTGCATATTTTAGATTTTAGTTAAAACTTTTTTATACTAAAATCAAATCATTAGAATTTTTTAGCAGGTTATAGAATATCTGTCTTCATATTCTCAGTTGTAGCAAAAAAAACATTGAGAGAGTGCTTCGAACAACCAAGGAATTCATAGAAGAAGACCTACACAGATTTGTCCTCTAGAAGACACATGACTGACTGTATCGGAGTATCTATGTTGACGTGACTAGCTACGGATCTTCCAAGCCACTTTAACAACAGGTGCAAAGACTCAGTCAATTACCTTCTTACTGTGTGTATATGTGTGTGTGTGATGGTAATCTTTGGATACGGAAGCAGGATTTCTGTCATTTTTCCGAACAGCTGAAATCATTAAATCTGCCTCTGTCCGTTTTCATTTAGCAAAAAACTTCTTCGATTTGAAACAGATCTGATCAGAACACTTTCTGTAGTATTTATTTAGTTGGCTAAACTGGTTTAGAGTTAGCGCAAATAGATCCGCAGACAGAATGACAGCGGAACTACACTTGTTCCTCCGAACAGAGAGAAGAACAAAAGACAAAAGTTAAAAGAGTTAAAAAAAAAAAAAGAAAAAGAAAGAAATGTTCTTTCGGAGAACAAAGTTCCTGTAAAAAAAAAAAAAAAAAGCCTGCTTCACATATTCCGAGAGAGAGAGTGTGTGTGTGTGTGACTGCCACATTCATAAAAGAAAAAGCAAACGCAATGGGTCGTGAATAACTCGCTGCGCACACAGGTTTTTCATTCGGGAGGTGTCTCCATGTCATTAACGCTGCTTAAACATGAAACCCCATTAGCAAAATAAAGCATTAAAATAAAAGGTAAAATTACAGCTGAACCATAATCTCTGAGAGCTAAATTTCATCCACCTACGTGCATGCACATACACACACACACACACACACACATACACGCAAACGCAGCTCTATTCAGTTCCAGCGGTTTATGAGGTGCCAACCTGACCTGGCAGTACGCCACTCTAACCGTTTAAACTTGCCTCACCACAGACCTGAAAGGCTTTCCTGCGATCCTGATCTGCGCTCACCGAATCCTATCTAAAAACAAAGAAAGAGATAAACAGCATGTGTGTGTTCTCTTATCTAAGTGCAGGATGTGTTTTGTTATATAAATAGGGTAACAATACTCTTAGTGATGTGTTGCCCTCTGGATCCATTTAACTGTTAATCAGACCAATCATCCCACACTTCCCCCCTCGTTCTCCTGCAGCCGAGCCCAGATTTTACCCTGCAGAGGTGTATGTGTGAGCGTTCATTTTTTAAGTTGGATTACGGCCCGTGAGAAAGACACGGTGACTGCGTGTTCCCTTTAGATATGATCCAGATTTTCTCCCCCCAAAGCACAGAGAACTAAAGCAGTTCAACAGTTTTAACAGTAGAGTAACAATAACCTCAACACACGGTGCACGACCCAAAGCAATATCGCCTGTGCATCTGCATATTTGTCGGAAATTGCAAACGTCTGCGGGATGACATATGTTATCACCTTTTTTCATTCCGCTTCGAGAAAGTGTGTAATGAGAGTGTGTGTGTGAGCGAGCGAGTGCACTTATGAGGCGCGGGGAAGCCAAAGGAGCGCCGTTGTGGGGTTGCGGCAGGAGGTCAGTGTAATGGGACTGATCTGTTTCTGAGCTTAAAGTATTTTCCGAGCGGAATCTCCTTTACCGTCCATACGCCGTAAACCCGTATGGCAGAGCGATCTACTGTAAAGCACGCACACTATCTCTGCTTCTGCTGCCGCTGAGACGTTGTGCTGTCTCAAGCGTTTTTTTCCTCCCCTCTCCTCGTCCCAAAGCAGGCCTTAGATAGAGACGTACGAGAACAAACTCCAGTAGGCTCCTCTCCATCATAAAGCCCCACTTCCGTCTAACCATCACATCTCTGTGATCATTTCCATATGCGCTCTTTCTTTCCTTCTCTCTCTTGCTCGACTGTGAATTTGGGGGTTTTGTGATAGCTACACAAAAGAAAACACAAATTGAGGGCATTTAGCATAGTTAGCGTGACTGATTTGAAGAAAAGAAAAGAAAATTAATAGCGTTGTTTAAAAATAAAGTAAACCTACACTCTAAAAAATTCTGGGTTGAAATATGGACCCAGCAAATGGGTTGTTTTGACCCAGCGGTTGGGTAGTTTTATTTAACTTAACAATAGTAAAAACTTAATTCTAGTCTCTTAACATACTTACTGGCATATTGCTCAAGACTTACTGATATAAAAAAAATTTTAATTAAACTTTATTTGGAGTACTACTTGTGCACAATGCACATTTCTTAATATTAAGCCTAAAATATGTTTTAATGTCACTATTGATGAGGATTGTATGATCTTTAAATAATATTGGTCTTTAAATCCAAAATATTTAAAGTGTACCTTAAGTATACGTGCAGTAGTTCCACTTTAGCACAATCAAATATACTTAAATCTTTAGTTGGACTTCAGCACTACTTACAAAATTAGTTGTTCCAATTTAGCAGACTTAAAGTATACCAGTTTAGTATACTTAAAGTACAATTGCAGTGTAGCAAGTGCATAATATGTAAATGTATTTGTAGTGTACTTAGCTTAAAATAAATGTATTTTAAATACATTTTAGTATATTTCTTTTATCTTTATTTTCTTAGAGTTATTGCTTAAATTACTATATTTCTTACTTAAAATGAACCCAAAATTAACTTGAATTAATGAATACTAATAAAACAAATAACCTTTTTTTTTAATTGCTCAATAAATGTTTAACTTTTGATTATTGCTGATGCCTCTAGTAATTATGTGTCTGATTTTTTAATTTACAACTTATTTTTGGGCTCATTTTAATCAAGAAATATAGTAATTTCTAAGCAATAGTTGAGTTAAGTAAAACTACCCAAAAACAACCCAATCACAACCCTCTTGGTATTTTTTCAATGTATTTCAACTTTTTTAGTCTTCTGAAAGAATGAACGTAAAGTTTACTAGTTACTAGAAGACAGAACTGTGATTTGAAGTTCATGTTTAGTTTTTATTTTTTAATATTCATAATGTTATATGCTTATGGGTATTCTCTTCAGTCTTTATTATTACGTTAGCCTAAGTTATTAATACTTAAAATTGGGGATGCACCAGTATTAATGGCACACTCTAAAAAATGCTGTTTTTTTGTTTTTGTTTGTTTTGTTTTTTTAACCCAAATGGTGCAGCCTGTTGGGTCATTTTATTGGGTTATTTTTAATATGTGACCATGGACCACAAAACCAGTCATAAGGGTCAATTTTTTTAAATTAAGATTCATACATCATCTGAAAGTCGAATAAATAAGCTTTCCATTGATGTATGGTTTGTTAAGATAGGACAATATTTGGCCGAGACACAGCTATTTGAAAATCTGGAATCTAAGGGTGCAATAAAATCTAAATATTGAGAAAATCCACTTTAAAGTTGTCCAAATGAAGTTCTTATCAATGCATATTACTAATAAAAAAATTAAGATTTATGGCAGGACATTTACAAAATATCTTCATGGAACATGATCTTTACTTAATATCCTAACGATTTTTGGCATAAAAGAAAAATGAATAATTTTGACCCATACAATGTATTATTGGCTATTGCTACAAAAATACCGGTGTGACTTATGACTGGTTTTGTGGTCCAGAGTCACATATTTTTACCCAGGTGCTGGGTAATTTTTTCTGCAGATATTAATTCAGTACTATTTTGTTTATATGAACAAAATAAAACCGTTTAATCAGGACCACCTTATAATTTTTATCAAAGACAATTTTATAGTTACAGTGTCACAGAAACTTGATTAAAAATGTTATGAATAACAGAAAAAAAAGCTTGAATTAAAAAATTGTGTGTGATAGATGTTTAAATTTATGGTTTAACGTTCACACGTTCTGTGCTGCGCTGCTTGATGTGGCTTCACAGTCACAGTTACAGAAATATTTACATATTTAACTGAAAAGTCATTTGTAAATTGCGGTCGTACAGCAGACAGAATTTTTTTTGGATGATTTATCCTCCACGTTGGCAGTTGTTCTACTCAGTTTAAAGGATTGTGAAAGATACACTCCTCAGATTACAGGTTAGAACAGGAACAACCAGAAAAATGTTTCACACCACACACACACACACA
>JAHKKF010495450.1:0-14150 GCA_019740295.1 Labeo calbasu | reverse complement strand
AGCGTATTCGCGAATCATTTGATTAAGATCGGACATTTAGAGCGTATTCGTGAATCTTTTGATTCAAATCGGCACGTCGGAGCACTTTTTTAAATTACAGTTATAGACATTCATACGAATACAAGCAAACAGATAAAGAGTTGTTGCTAGAGTTAAAAAATATTAAAAATATTAACACCTTACAAACACACAAAGGAGGAATACAACAGAATTTATATAGCTTTAAGCTTAACAGAACTATGTGTAGTTCTATTCAAAGAACTATACAAAGTTATGCAAAGTTTTATACACTTACTATAGTCCTATGCTTGTGTAAATCAACTTTGAACCAACCACAGATAAATAATAAAAAGAGCCAGTCATTTTTTGTCTGTGTATGTGAAATTTAGCCAGCAGAAAACACAAATGATGGAATATTTTCATATATTCTCTTTTAAATAGTCAACCAGTCCAACTATAACATCTTTGAAGCAGAAAGAGAATTCACAAATTTTTTTCTGTGTGGGTACATCACCAAAATAAATGAAGGAAGTCTTCCTCACAAGAATGACATAAACAGCAACTCACTTATATTTCCTAAGAAAGGCCTTAGATAACATTTGTGAATGAATTAAATGTTATATCCTTTATTTTGTTAGCAAGCAGATACTTATGAGCCAAAGTCCATACTTTCTCCCAAGGAACACGCTCTATAATATTATTCCAGTATGGTATTACATGAGGAATTGTTGTCATCTCTGATTTTATTTATTTTTTGTTGGTCTACAGAAAAGCACACACCTCTGATCATCATTTAGGATTTGATTCAAACTAAACGATTCACTCACAGAATGAACGACGCAGTTGTCGTCATGGTGAAGCAGCCGAGGGCGGAGCTTGCAGTGGAGCTGTTTGGAGTGTAAGTCAACGATGAGATGAAAACACACATTATAAACAGCACAGGATCTCCATCAGAAACACTCTGAGGCCGCGGTGCGTTCAGTCAACAGCTCTTTATTAAACCAAAGACACACAGAACTATTCTCTCCACTGGAACATGTTCTGCTAATCTGCATTACATTCATAATAAATATGAAATTAATTCTGCGGTTGACGCTCGTGTATTTGATCAGCTCCTCTGTCGCTTATTGCTGGTTTTTCTTTCAAATCAATTAAAACTCAATGACAACAATATGTGTGGGCGGAGTCTGTGACCAGACCTGCTCTCATTGGCTGCTTTGAGGAAAGTGCAACATGTAGGGAAAGAACGCCGGCGTCTCCTGTCCAACACACACACACACACACACACACATGATTGTTCTCTGTAGCTCTTCACATGATTCAAACACACCCTGATCGCTGTGATTTCCTGAACGTGACGTGATCGTCAGGAAGGGGCCGGCGTTCTGACCCCAGAACAGTCTGAGTGTGGTAACAGTGTTCAGCCATGTTCACACAGCAGAATGATTGAGATATACAGTAACAGTCAAGAGCACGAATCACATTATTACTTCATCATATGTGCACATTTGTCTTATTATATTAGTACCACTCACTGAAGTATTGCATTACAATATAGATATGAATGTTAAATATTCAAACGAGGAGGCGGAGATATTGAATATGAATATTTACGGTATGGTGATTAGGGGGCGTGGCCTGTGTATCTGAGCACTAAACACGCGTCTATGGCTTTACCAGCGCTGTGTGTTTATGAGTGTTTGTGTGTTTGGTGTTGAGTTTTATGAGAACTAATCTGCAGTAGAATAGTGAAGGCTGATGAATGAACCGCCTCTATGAGCTTATGAATATATATCTTCATAAATGGACTAAATGACGTGTTATTTCAGTGTGTATGTGTGTGTGTGTTTAACCCCTGCGTAGTTCATGTAGTTGTGCCGCCACTTTCCTCAGTTCAGCTTCAATCTCCAGCAGCTCCTGAATGAGAAACAGAGAGTTCATGCATTCAGCACACATTTCACTTCATATCCACATAGCTGAGCTCATCTATATGCTAACATACTCATAAATGATGGCAAAAATAAACACATTTAACAATTACAGCAGCGGTTCTCAACCAGGCAGCTGGGGCCCATATGGGGCCTCAAGATGACTAAACAGTTAATAAATTATTATTAATATTTACAAATTATCTAAAAACTCTGTTACTAATAATAACTTTTTATTGCATAAAATTTACTTATTTTATTATTTATAATTTTATTATGTAATTTTATTTATTTTTTACCCCTCAGTAACAATTGTTTTTAATTGAGGAACATATTCTTGAAACATCTGAAATCACAAAATTAATTGTGATTATCTAATTTATAAATAAATCAATTTAATCCAGCTTCTGCTAATAAAGATTGAAAACAAAACAAACAGCTTTCTCATAATTATAGCAAAAATTATTATTAATATATTAAAATAATCTAATAAAAAGTAAAATGCAAAAAATAAAAAATAAATAAATACAAATATTTATTTTCCCCCATTTGATTAAATGTTGTTTGAAATCACGCAGTTTTGTTATAATTACAGCAGAAATATTTATTAATATATTAAAGTAGTCTAATAAACTCTAATAAGTAGATAAATGCAATAAATAAATAAATACATAAATAAATACAAATATTTATTTTCCCCCATTTAATTAACTGTTGTTTGAAAACACACAGCTTTGTCATAATTACAGCAAAAATTAATATTGATATATTAAAATAATATAATAAACTCTAAAATGTAAAATGCATAATAATAATAATAAATACAAATATTTATTTTCCCCCATTTAATTAACTGTTGTTTGAAAAGATTTGTGATAATTACAGCAGAAATAATTATTAATATATTAAAATAATTTAATAACTCTAAAATACACTAAAACATTAATATATAAACTTAAATAGATTACAATATTCAGATAAGATAATAAAAACAATAATAATTAACTTCTCTTTAAATGAAAAACATACCATTCTTAAAACATCAGACATCACAAAATGAATCATGGTTAACTAAATTTATCAATACTGCTAATTTTTACTAATAAAAAAAGTTTGAAAACAAGCAAACTTTACAATTATAATATGCCACTGTAAAAAGTCTATTATTTTAGAAAAGTATAATAATATAATATTACGAATGTAAAATGTAGTAAAAATATGAAAATTTACATAATAATATAATTTTATAACAATATATTGTTATAAAAATAAAACAAAATATTTATAGTTTTATTTCTATATTTAGTGTTAATGGCAGTGTTGCCAAGCTCACGGTTTTCCTGTGGAATTGGGCTACTTTAACTTGTTTTTGATGTCCGCGAAACGACCTCAATAACGTCATTTTTAGGCCCTGGAATGTGAATTTACCAGGGGAACTCTGGCAAAAAATGTGTATTTTACACCCTGGATTTTTACCGGGGCCCCCTCAAAATGCGTAGTTTAGAGTAGCAATTACGCGGGTTTTGTTGTGAAAACCTGGCAACCCTGGTTAATGGAGTCGCTGATACACTGGACGATGGGCAGGAGCTGTGATCTCTCACCTCATCTTCATCCTCCTCCTCCTCCTCCTCCTCTTCATCATGCTGTCTGTCCTCCTCCTTCTCCTCCTCCTGCTCCTCCCCGTCTCTCTCTCTCTCGAACTGTCGCGTGGCCTCATCGCTGGCGTTCTCCATCTCCCGCTTGCGCTGCGGCTCCTTCTCCTCCTCCTGCACGCGCTCCATCTTCCTCATCAGCTCCTGCAGCTCCTCCTGTTTCTCCTCCTTCTCCTTCTCTTTGTTCCAGCTCTTGGTGTCGTTCTTCTGCTCCTCCAGCAGCTCCTGCAGCTCCTTCTCCACCTTCTCCTTCTCCACCATCAGCTCCAGCTCGTTCTTCCTCTTCTCCTCCTCCTCCTCCTGGTTTCTCCTGCGTTTCTTCTCCTGTTGTTTCTTCTTCAGCTCCTTCAGCAGCTCCTCCAGCTCCTCGTCTTGTCTCCTCTGGATCTCCGTCTTCTGGATCTCCTCCTGCAGCAGCTCGTCCAGGTCTCGCTCATTCTGCTCCTTCACCGCTCCCTCGTCTTCATCTTCAACCTCCTTGTCGTCCTCGTCCTCCTCCCAGGTGTCGTTGAGCTCGTAGTCGTCTCTCTCGCGGACGTATTCACGCTCTCTGTCTTTCTCTGGAGAAAACAAACGAGCGTCATTTTACTAGTTAAAAGTCAAAAGTCTTTCCGATTAAAGTCAAAACGAGTCTGTGATGCTGACCGTGTTCGGCCAACTCCTGCAGCTCTTTCAGCAAACCCTCGTGTCTCTCCTGAGCGTTCAGATCATCATCTGTGAACAGAGACGTTACAGATACAGTTCAGGTCAAAAGTTTACACACACCATCCAAATAAGATATTTCACATAAAAGATGTTTACACACAGTCCACAAGAGAAAATAATAGTTGAATTTATAAAAATGACACTTTTCAAAAGTTTACATCCCCCTGATTCTTAATACTGTGTTGTTTCCTGAATGTTGTTTTTTTTTTTGTTTTTGTTTTTTAGTGATAGTTCATGAGTCCCTTGTTTGTTCTGAACAGTTAAACGATCCTCTGTTCTTCAGAAAAATCCATTCTTTGGTTTTTCAGGATTTTTTGTAAATTTGAACTCTTTCCAACAATGACTGTATGATTTTGAGATCCATCTTTTCACACTGAGGACAACTGAGGGACTCATATGCAACTATTACAGAAGGTTCAAACACTCACTGATGCTCCAGAAGGAAAAAACATGCATTAAGAGCCAGGGGGTGAAAACTTTTGAACAAAATGGATGTGTGTACATTTTTCTTATTTTGCCTAAATATCATATTTTTGTCATTCAGTACTGCCGTTCAAAAGCTACAGAAGATACTTGTATATTTTCCAGAAGGCAAAATAAGTTAAATTTACCCTGATCTTCAAATTCCAAAAGTTTTCACCCCCGGCTCTTAATTCATGGTTTTTCCTTCTGGAAAAAGTTTAAATACACTAAAATGCTGAAAAACCAAAGTATTTTTGGGAGCTGAAGGATTTTTCTGAAGAACAGCAGCAGTTGAACTGTTCAGGACAAACAAACAAACACAGCTGTGGATCATTCAGGAAACAACACAGTATTAAGAATCAAGGGGATGTAAACTTTTGAACTGGGTAATTTTTATAAATTCAACTATTATTTTCTCTTGTAAACATCTTTTATGTGAAATATCTTATTCAGGTCAGTACTAAATAAAAATAACATGCATTTTGCATGATCCCTCTTATTTTTATAAAATAATTAAGATTTTGCAGATTGTGCAAGGTGTATGTAAACCTGAAATTGTGAGATACTGTATGTAGCCTAAAGGTTCTGGATATTTAAGCATATTTATTTGCAAAACCAGAGTGTTTTGTACAGAGAGGAAGTGTCCAACGACAGACGCGCGTCAGAATCTCACCGGTCTTTTGTCGGTCGCAGCCGACCGCCGCTCCGTTAGCAATACTGACGTCATCAGAACCACAGCCAGTGCTCTAGTGTACAAACACACACACACACACGGGTTATTTACAGAGATCCACACACACGCCAGAAGACAGAAATCATCAAGAGAGAGCGCATCTCTGACCTTCTCATCTGCCAGAGGGACACATCTCACTGCAGAAAGACAGAAAAAGAAAGCATTTCAAACTGAGTTCAGACTATGATCCACATCACACTCATAACGGCTGAATGGATCCATGTGCAGTTCACTGCACTTACAGTACATATTAATGTGGAAACTTGTTACTGAAAGAACTATGAACGTGTACCAGATACAAGATGTGACGTGAAGAGACTGAATGACCAGCAATACACGATTTTATGTGATTTTTAAAGTCACGATGAAACTAAAGTAGCGCCAGATGTTTTCTTCTGTATTGTGACGGACATCTCAGTGTAACAGATTATTGAAAGCCGGGACCTGATTCTGTGCATCAGTTGTTGATTGGATGTTGAGATGTGGGCGTGGCCCTCAAATGAGCATGGGCTTATGGGGCGGAGCTTAAGAGAGTCAATGATTAGAGAAATCCTGCATACGTCACCAGAGACAAGATCAAATAAAATTCTGATATCATTTTAGTTTAGTAAGTTTGAATAAATATAGTATCGATCATATGAGAATTCATGCAACAGCAGTATTTCATTCACATAATGGACTGAACCCGTTTAATCCCACCGCTCACAATAGCGACCGTAAAAAAGGTTTTCATTGATAAAGCTCTAAAAACCTTACTGACTGATGTTTTAGTGCACGTTCTGCAAATATAGAAAAGAAAAGGGTCTTGCTTAAATATGTGCCGTTTCACATGGTTAGTGCAAACTGTCACATGACCAAAGCAGTCTATTTCCTGTTTGCAACTTGAAGATTATGGCTGCAGCAAAGCTCCAAAACGAGAAGATTTTTTGGTACACATCATCTTTAAGGTGTCTAGTATTAATATATGAATTCACATATATTCAGTTTTGTTGAGTGTGGTCACAGAATGAGTAAACATGTTGATGGTCACAAAAGTGACCGGTGGGATAACAGTGAATTTAGGTTTCCAATATCAATGCAGGTGTTAGTGATAATAACATTAAAATGTTGCAAAATATTGCACTAAATTAAAAGTTCAATAAGTTACAATATTAATGTTGTAATACTGGTATCACTACTATAAAAATTTAATTATGTATGTTTTTTTGTCTTTTGTCTCAGTGTTCCTATCAATGTCGTATAAGGTTTTCTTTATGCATAATAGTAACCAAATAATGTGATCAAACAGCTTAATAAAGCTGGACTAAGATATAAAACATTTTTTTGGACCGCAGAAATACGTTAATTCAGTAAACACATTATCACACCAGTCACGATTGTGACCACCCATTAAACACAATTTTCCAAACAATTTTCAAAAAATAATTATTGATTATTTCAAATGGTTATTTCGGGGGGTTATTTATTAATTACTTAATTTTTTTCACTTGAATTAAAATTTAGTAGCCATTTTATTTACATATTTTACAATCTCCATTGAAATTTTTTGTCCTTTCAATTTCAGTTTTTTTTTTTTTTGTTTACATTTTAATTTTAGTTATTGTAGTACATTCGAGTTAACTAGATGAAAAGTTTAAGAGTTTAAAACATACATTTATAAAAATATAAATAAAAGTTTCAAATGACTCATTACACTAGTTTTAGTTCTGGATGATAACCCATCTGAGAGCAGAACTGGTGCTTTAGCTGTGTGAAAGTGAAAACATCCTCGTTTATCAGTTTTTAAGAGGATTACACTCCTTCCTGTCTAAAGATCGTGATTCTGCATCATTAACACTCGTTTAACGTTCATCGCGTCCGCGCTACATATTAATGAAGCGGCTCATTAATAAACATGAATATTAATGCCGCTCTGCTGCTGTGTAGGGGAATAACGTCAGGCGTTTATATTGGTTTATGTTCGCTCTGGTGACGCCGCGTTTCATTAACGTGTTACTCATCATCATTAGCGTTTATTAAGCGTTAATCTGAACAAACAGCGCTGATGTAACGTTAGTTCAGTCTCAGACGCGCATGTGAGAGCGCGCCCCCGCGTCTGCTTTCACCTGTCGGAGGCGAATAATCCCGCAGATTAACGGGGAACTGCTATTCCTGTCTCACCTGATGAGCTCAAATGAAGCAGCTCAACTCTCACCAGCATCTCATTAACATTCATAAATGAACACGGGTTTGATGGACACATCGGCAGGATTATGTAATCAGAGACTGATGCGTGAAAGAAACCCAGTATCACCTCTGATCTGCATCGAATCGATCTGTTACACCTACAGGACACAAACTGGACATTTTCATCAACACTGATGGAGATTTCTATCCTACTCACCTCCAGCATAGAAAACACACGCCACCGTCCAGAACGACAACACGCGCATCATACACACACGGGCGCGCGCACAGCAGAGGAGATGATGATGATGATGAAGGTTGAAGATGAAGACTGAGATGTTTTGATCACGTCTGTTTGTGGGGAGAGACTACAGGGAAATCCACCTGGAGGACATGATGAGCTCTGCGCGCTCCCCCGGCGTGCTCGTCCACAGATAAAACCAGTGCGCGTGTCCGTCTGCGCGCTCAGGGCTGTCTGGGGGGATTAGAGCTGAGTTCTCAGATCTAAACAACAAAATCACTCAAATAAATAAATAAATGGCCTCAGATATTTCACTAGACAAAACAAACACTTACTGTACATAGGAAAATTACCTCAGTGTTCTAACTGCATTACCTGAAAATCATTTACTTCCAGCACTTTTTTAATTTGTACTGAAGTGGAAGCAATTCTGAAAAGGAACAATGTCACATTTCTCTACACAGCAACAATAACTCGTATATAAAAATAACATTTTGATTCAAATAAGGTCATAATAACAAGGTCACAGTACAATGTAACAACACAATTTCTCAATTGTTAACATTAACAATAAAAATTCTTACAGCATTTATGAATCTTTCAGAAATGTTAATAAAAATACAATTAACTAAAACATAAACCTTGACTTTAAAAATGTATTAAATATTGTTTGTTCATATTAACACATATTTAGTAGTTTGTTGTAATTCTATTTGTTGTTTTTCATTTTTATTAGTCGTTTATATAGCCCTTAGACTATAAAAATAAACTAATACTTAAAAAGGATTAAAATATATTGAGTATATATAGTTTAATTATCATTTTAGCACTTAAAAAAATACTAATACTAAACAAAATCAGTAAATAAGTAGTTATAAGTTTAATAAAATAAACAAGTTCTAACTAAAATAAGATTTGTTTTAAAAAATGCTTTTTTTAAATAGTTTTAGTTAATGATAATAGCCCTGCTATAGACTCAATTTCAGAATACAATAATCTTTATTTTCTATAGCGTCTTTAAATGTTACTTCTCAACAGTGTAACAGTGTTAAAAATAATGTATTACAAAATTGTGTGACTCTCTTAAAAAAGTAACTAATTACGTGACCTAGTTACTTTTTATGGAAAGTAATGCGTTGTTACTTTTACATTACTTTTAAATGTGGCCAGGGTGTGCTTGTTTGCTAAGCATGTTTTTTAATATTAAAAAAGTTCTATTTTAAGCAAATGTAAAAGCTGTTTCACACCTAAAAGTGAAATGAATCAGCCTCAGGCTGAAAGATAATTCACGTCTGTACAGTAGAACACAGGAGAAGAAATTTAAACACACTTCAGCAATTTAAAAAAACAAAAAAAAACAATGAAGCACAAATATTAGTTTATCTAAAGTCATTTTTGCTAATTAATATGGCTGAACTGAATCAAAACTCAGCAGCAAAGACATTGGTTAATAAAATGGGATTAAACACATAAGAGATATCGGAGTTATTTAACATTTAATTATTGCAGGTTTGCGTCATATTCACATTTCGCTGTTTTAATTCATTTTGATCAATAATAAATCCGTTTTTTGTTTTTTTTGCAACTGAGATGAGTGAATGCATGTTCACATTTAGTCTAGAATCACAGTATCGATTTCTCTCAACATGGCAACACGAGAGCTGTCAGTCAATACACGGGAAACAAAGTAACAGGCGTTACTTATTTGAAAAAGTAACAATGATATTTTCTTCTAAATTAAAAATGGGTTACTTTATTATGTTCTTAAAAATAAAGGTGCTTTAAAAGGTTTTTCACAGTGATGACATAGAAGAGCCATGTTTGGATCCACAAAGAACCATTCAGTCAAACCATCTCTTTCTTACCTTTATATGATCCGAAGAACCTTCTTTCACCACAAAGAACCTCGTGAAACAGAAAGGTTCTT
The DNA here is from genome assembly GCA_019740295.1 of Labeo calbasu. Lineage (NCBI taxonomy): Eukaryota > Metazoa > Chordata > Actinopteri > Cypriniformes > Cyprinidae > Labeo > Labeo calbasu. The sequence goes on along the minus strand of JAHKKF010495450.1, from coordinate 4,336 downwards.
CAGATGGTAAAGGTTCTTTTAGAGAAAAAAGGTTCTTCTATGGCATCGTGAAGCACCTTTATTTTTAAGAGTGTAGGTACTGTATAGTAATCTGATTACGTTACTAGTAACGCGTTAACCCCAACACTGCTTCCCAAAGCGCTTTACATAAATAAAACACCATATAAAAATTATAAAACAAGCAAAAAAATAAAAAGACATTAAAAATACAATAATATGAAATATAAATCTAAAAATTCATGTAAAAGCTACTCTAAAGAAATGAGTTTTAAGGCGAGATTTGAAAATATGAAAGAGATTTCACTTGCCTTATTTTAATAGGGAGGAAGATCCACAGTTTTGGAGCTAGAGAAGAAAAAGCCCCATCACCCATCGATCTTAAACGGGTTGATGGAACAGTTATTAAAAGAGCGAAACTCACGCCTCAGGGAATATTAGGCTGCCCAAAAACCATGAACAGCCTTGTAAGCATCAGAATTTTAAAATAAACCCTAAACCTAACCAAAAAAAATCCAAGATAGGAGTGAAATACTCTCTTATCCTTGTTCTAGTTTGGATTAGTATTGTGAACATAAGGCTCAAATGTCAAATTAGAATCATGCATTTAAAGATGAACCTAGCATATATACGAGAAAGAAAGCAGCAAATATTTGATGTGACCTCATAAACACATGAAATTCATCTTCATTACTAATGCATAAAACACTTCCAGCAGCTCATATACCTACAAACACACGCACAGATCGCAGCTGCCGGTGATCCGTTAAAGAGACAAACAGCCTGAGGAGAAACTCATGTTGGCAGATCATTCGACTCTTATAAAAGCTGGACAGGACGAGCGCATAGTTTCATGATGTCTGCATCTGTTAGAAATGGAGAAAATAAACTCATCTGACCCTCAGTCTGCAGCAGAAACGCATTCAAAAAGAAAAGAGTCAGCCAAAGCCTTCGCTAAATGCAAAACATGAACAATTTATTACCATTCTGATGTCCATTCAGGTAAGAAGCATGACAAAGATATTAGAAGAATTGAACCAAACAGAGCAACACACACAAGTCCCATCACTCCAGATGTCAGTAATAATAATAATAATATTAATAATAATAATAATAATAATAATAATAATATCTCATGCCAAGCGCCTTTCATCTGCGTCTGATCTCAAGTAGTTGCCCTGCAGACGGCCTGTACCGAGGTTCACAGTCGGAGGTCTCACCGGGAGAGAGACAGACGGACAGATACAGACGGACAGACAGTGAGCTCACATCTTTGGAATGATTCCCTCCAGTAAAGCTTCTCATCCCCACATGGACACAGAGGAAGTCGAGTTTCCTCCAAGGGTTCCTGACCCCGTTACGAGCCACGTTAACGAAACAATCGAATAAGACGGAGAGCCGACGTGCGAAGCAGCGCCAGGCTGTTCCGCACACAGATAAAACATCGGATCGGAGAGACTCCAGCCGCTTCCTCCGATTCGCTCTCGTCGACGGATTTGGTCTCCGACAGGAAGCGCACGAGACCGTGCTGCGCTCCGGACGAACGTGATGAGACTGAAGCGGTTGCATAGTGCGATGAGATCCACAGACACAAATCACAAGAACTGAACGTCTGGGTCACGGATCACCACGAAACCAGCACACGAACACGCGACGTGACCGTCAAGCACTTCACCGCTGTAAACAAACCTCGCTCCGATAACGACAACTCCGTTCGTTAAATGTTATCGTGCTGCAGATTAATGAATTGTAATATTTTGGCATTGCAGTAATTGGGAATGTGCTTAACAGTCATGACAATAAAGCAAACGACCAATGATATTATCAGAAAAACACAGAAGCCCGTTTCTGCCATGGGATAAAACAACTGAAAGAGAATTGCAGCATTTTTCCTCACAATTATAAATTTACATCAGGGTTTTTTGTTTCTACCAAGGAATAAACATCTTTTCTCTCACAATTCAGCATTTTGTTTTCTCAGAATCTTTTCCCCGGAGTTTATATCTTGCAATTCTGATTTTAATCTCACAATTTGGACTTTTTTTCTGAACTGCGAAATATAAACTCACTTTCTTCACAAGTTTTGAGTTTACATGCTCCACTGGTTTGTTTTTACCACAGAATAAAAAAAAAGAATTTTGAGTTTATATTAGAATTGCAAGCAATATCACAATTCAGATTTTTCATCTTATATCTGAGAAAAAAAGAAATGTCAACTTTTTGTCTATTTTCTGAATTGCAAGATATAAACTGACTTTTTTCAGAATTCTGAGTTCACATGTTGCGCTTCTTTTTTTTCCCCAACCACAGAATAAAAAAGGAATTCTGAGTTTATGATTAGAATTGCAAGCAATTCTGAGTTTATATCTCAATTCTGATTTTTATAAAGTGAGATCGATTTTTCCTCACAATTAAAAATAAAAAAGGTAATTTGAATTTTTTAATCTCACAATTTTGACTTTTTTCTGAACTTCAAAATATAAACTCACTTTCTTGCAAAATTCTGAGTTTGTTGCAATTTTTTCCCCACAGAATAAAAAGAAAAATAATTGTGAGTTTCTATTTAGAATTGCAAGCAATTCTGAGTTGATATATCTCAATTCAGATTTTTATCTTGTAATTCTGAGGAAAAAAGTGAGATAATCACATTTCCCCCCACAATTAAAATTAAAAAGGTAATTTCAACTTTTTATCTCAATTTTCTGAATTGCAAGATATAAACTCACAATTCTGACTTTTTTTTAGAATTCTGAGTGTTGCATTTTTGTTTGCATGTTGCATGTTGTTGTTTTTTCTTTTTACCACAGATTAAAAAATATATATATATGTTTATATGTAGAATTGCAAGCAATTCAGAGTTTATATATCACAATTCTGAAAAAAGTAGTCAGAATTGCAAGATGATGCATAATGCCATGGCAGAAACAAGATTCCATATAAAACAGGCTTCCTTTTCTTTATGAAAAACATTTTTCTTTGTGATTTTAGAGTGATGTGAGCAGGACGTGTTCTTGAGCGGTTTCATGCGATTCAGCTCTACAAACACACGGCAGTGACGCGACAGACCGAATCATTACACAAATAATGCAAACGAGCCTGTTTTCAGTCAGTAAAGTTTTACTAGATATAGAGCAGCGTCTGAAAGACATATAAAACACACACACACACACACACACACACACACACACACAGCGCTCTGATGCTCCGTAAGGCCGAATGGGATTTTCACAGACTGTACCATTCGAACAGAAAACACACCACAAACGAATCAACAGAAATCTGCCGTTTAGAAGCACCGGTGCGATCGGTCGAATCTGTGAAGCCGGGAGGAAATCAAAGGTGATGATGATGATGATGAAATGGAATCTGATGGGTGGGTTTTTGCATCAGTCGGTACGAGGCGGAGTCTGTCGTCGGCGGACGTCCCTGTCGGTCACGGAGGGGCGGAGCAACAGACGAGCACAGCTCGATCTCTCGACGGCCGCGCCTCGCGTCTTTACTTCATAGATCTGCGTATAAAAATCATTTGGATAAAGTCTCTCGGGTCATATTCTGATTTTCCTATACCTGCGTATTTACAAAATCTGCGTGCGACAGGAAACGCTCACGGCTGTAGTGACGCCCTGGTAAACATCTTACGTATAAGTGCTAAGAAACCTCTTGTACCTGGACAGAAATAAGAACGCATCATAACAGAGAAACACAAGGACGCGTGGAGTCGACGGCACGTAAACTCTCCGCCGTCCAAACGCAGAAAAGCACGGGAGGAAGTCCGTCGCGGGGGGAGGGGCGAGAGTTCATGCGGGCGGATGGACGCGGGAAGCGGATGTAAACGGCCATCGGCTAACGAACGGCTACTGACCGCGGCTCGGCAGAAGGTCTCGCTCGGACCGTAAGCACCACGTCGTTCCTCCGGCTGACCGCGCTCGTCCTGCTCTCCCTTCCGCGATACAATAGTTTCTGTATTTCCTTTATAATAAACTTAGTTAAGTACAATAAAGTAGAAAAATATTAGAGAACGTATACACAGTTAGTTGTGTGTGGTCTGTAGTGACTCGTGTTGTTTGCGTGTGTGTGCTGGGCTACTGGAGCGCCGGCCCGACCGCCCGCTGACGGAGAAGCGCAGTGTTCTTTCACTTCCTCCACCGGATGCAGTCTCATATCGTCGACGTTCTGTCCATTCCGTCTGCGGAGAGAGACAACGGGACAGGGGTAAAGTCTCATAATGCATCACATTCAAAAGAATAAATGATGTGCATTTCAACAGTTTTTATGGACGGGATGACCCTGCAGTGTGACTGGGTGGCACAGGATGACGCTGTGCTGTAATTGGACGGCA
>JAHKKF010495444.1:0-22271 GCA_019740295.1 Labeo calbasu | reverse complement strand
AAATGAAATGAAATGAAATAAAATAAAATAGTGGAACAATGCAAACAGATGTTTGAACAAAACTACACTCAAATGAAATTAAATGGTAAAAATTCAAAAAGAAAAAAGGAAGGAAGGATGGATGGAAGGAAAGAAAGAAAGAAAGAAAGAAAGAAAGAAAGAAAGAAAGAAAGAAAGAAAGAAAGAAAAAGAAAGAAAAGAAAGAAAGAAAATGGAAGCAAATCAATGAAGCCTACATGTTTCAAGGATAATTGTCATCGTGTCACAGCTGGAGGTCATATTTTTTCTCATGTTATGGGGTTTGCCAAATATTCATTGGTGTGGCAGAGGGGAGCTAATCCAGACATTACTGTGTGCCGTCAGATAATGAGAAGTGCATGGGCTCCAAATCCCCACCAAACTGGATTACACAGCCCTAGTAGGATTTCTCATCTCACATGGTAGAAACCTTGATTGTATTACTGATTATTTCACCAAGGCATCTGCTGTGGGTGATGATGGCAGCGGGACCTTATTTTGTTACTGTCTCTGCTTCTCTAAAAAGGCTGGTCTCTAAAGCCGGCCAGAAGTTGTATTGATTTCCACACAGCCTAATCCAATCGCTATAACTACCAGCCGATCAATGTAGCGCTATCCTCTTGCATTCATGGAACACATTGCAGAGCTTGTTAAAGTCATAATGGCCTCCATTATTTGGACAAATATTCTTAATCATGATGTCAAATATGATTGCAGACGATGCATCAATCCCTGAGGCCACGCTGGGGAGCAATGTAATATGACGCCACGTTCACTGCAAACATGATGGTCAATGAAATGCTGCTTTCCTTGTGTTATATAACATTTAACTGGATGCTTCACAGACTTATAGTCAAAACGAGAGACAGCGGCAAAGAAGAAAGTTTGTTTGTTCACCAGGTTAGTTGGAAATATCACATAAGGGCCAACAGCTGTTGTTTGCACTCATTGCATGCTATTAAAACATACTAAATATTAAAACTATTTATAACAGGCTTCAATAAGTCTAAAAATTCCCATATCATTTTTACAAACATGGCATAACGGAGCTTATTTTTCAGCAGAGTGGAACAATGCAGACAAATGTTGTTTGGAAAAATTAAAACTAAATCAATTTAAATTAAAAATTAAATGTAAAATAAAATAACAAACATTTGAATCTATGAAAGCCAATCAATTAAGCCTAAAAGTATTTAAAAAAAGAATTAGGCTTCAGTAAAAAATAAAAGAAAATAAAACATAATTTAACCTATGAAAGCCAATCAATGAAGCCTAAAGGTATATATAAAAAAGTAATTAAAATGAAAATGAAAACAAAATTCAATTAAATAAATAAATTAAAACAAAATTTAACCTGTGGAAGGTTATTTAAAAAGGACATTTAAAAAGTAAGTAAAAAAAAAATATATATATTAAATATTAAAATAAAATAAAACAAAACAATTTGACATAAGAAAGCCAATCAATGAAACGTAATTAAATTAAATTAAATTAAATTAAATTAATTAAATTAATTTAAAAAAAAAAAATCAAAATTTGACCTATGAAAGCTAATCAGTGAAACCTAAAGTTATTTTAAAAAGTAATTAAATTAAATTAAATTAAAATGTGATGGTCCAGAAAGAAATTGTCAACAAGTTTACTGCTATTTTGACAGATAAAACATGAAGCCAATAAATGTAAATCTGCAATATGCTTTTCAAGCTGTCTTATTTTTTTAATAAAAGATGTTTTTAAGCAGGTGAAGACTTGTGTAATATAGCATCAGACTGCCACAAATTACTTTTTCTTTTTTTTTTTGCCTCATTCTTTGAACACAATCCACAATTTAGCTCCAACGTCTTCCAAAGAAAGTGTCTGAAACTCATAATTTCCATTCAGTTCACTTTAAACCAATTGAATTCCATTCTGTGTTATTTGTAATGAATAGAAATTTGACTGCAATAACATGGTGCCATAAACAGAAGCAGTAATTTTCTGGTACTCGCAATCATTTGTCGTCACAGGCCCTGAGAGAGTTCAGTCTTAAACGAAAGCATTCAGAGACCATTTTAGGGAAAGCAAAATTCTGTGGAACTGCTCATAATCCACAAGTGTCTGATAAGACATCTGTTGTGCTTCAGCATTGCTGTAGAATGAAATGGAAGTAAACAAAAAACAACATGAGGTTATCTTAAAATGTTAAAATGATGTTTTTGTCTTCATCTGCCCTATATTTTTGTGTAATTTACTTTCACAGTATACAAGTGTCTTTATTGTTGAGTGGTCTGTTGTAGCATGTAATTAAGTTGGTCTATTTAAGTGGCTCCCTGTGGTTGCAGAGAACAGTGCTGTGAAATACCATCACACTTAAAAACTCAGTGGAATTTTAAACTCCATGGATGAATATCTTTCAGGTCATCTATGTGCTAATATGCTTGTAAAAAAAAGGTTAAACTAACTGGTTTTATTTATTTATTTAGTAGTAGTACTAGTAGTAGGAGTAGTATAATAAAATATTCTCATAAAATAAAAATAATGGCACAAAAAAATTTCACACTTATTGCTACTAGATACTGGACTGACATACGGGTCAAGGATGTCCCATTTTGGTGTCTGCTTCAAATTAAATGTACAAAAGTGATTTTACACAGAAAGCATATTAAATGCAAGTAAAATGTCTACTGTAATGTTTCAAACAAACTTTATGAAAATAAAATGTCAAAATATGATTGAAGTAATGTTCTATCGTCCAGATATATTTTTGTAAAAATAATACATATTTATTTTTTACCTGAATTTAAAAAATATATATGAAAAAGTGATCAAACAAATTTATTATACTAATTTTATATTTTTGTAATTAAATAAGACAAATATATGCTTATAAATATATAAATAAAAAAGTAACTAAATATATAGGTAAAAGTCTGGATATATAGAGGTAAATCAGAATATATATTTATAAATCTGAATATATAAATGTGAATCAGGATATGTTGTTATATGTCTAAATATATAAATGTATATTGAATATATAAATGTAAACTGTGAATATAGATGTAAATCTGAATATATAGTTAAACGTCTAAATATATAGAGGGTAATCAGAATATAGAAATCTGAATATATAAATGTAAATCAGAATATGTCTGAATATATAAATGTATATTGTGAATATATACTTATAAATCAAAATATATAAATGTAAACTGAATATAGATGTAAATCTGAATATATAGGTGTAAATATGAACAAGTAAAACATACATGTAAATTGGTAATATATAAATTCTGAAAATTGTGAGAATAATTCTGAAAATATAATTGGAAATTGGAATGTATCCTGATATCCTTCAGACTTTTAAACTACATATTCATGATTAACAATTATTTATTCAGTTTTGTATCTATATATTCAGACTTGTATCCATATTTTGCTATTTACATTTATATATTCAGAATTATAACGACATATTCACAATTTACATGTATATATTCAGACGTCTAACTATATACACAGATTTACTCTATACATTTAGATTTATAAATATGTATTCTGATTTGTATCTGAATATTCTGATTTATAACTATATAATCTGATTTACTTTTATATACTCAGATTTAGAACTACACATTCAGATCTACTTCTGTTTATTCAGACCTTTAAACTACATATTCATATTTACTCATATATATTCATGACCAACATATACATATTCAGTTTTGTATCTATATATTCAGACTTGTATCTATATTTTGTTGTTTACATAACTATATATACAGATTTTTCTACTGTATATTCAGCTTTATATGTATTCTGATTTGTATCTGAATATTCCAATTTATAACTATACATTCAGATTTACTTCTAATTATTCAGACTTTTAAACTACATATTCATGTTTACTTATATACATATATTCATGATTAACATTTAATCATGAACACTTTTATATATATTTTAAAATATACATTTATATATTCAGCATTACAATTACATATTCACAATTTACATTTATATATTTAGATTTACAACTATATATACAGATTTACTTCTACATCTTCATATTTATAAATATGTATTCTGATTTGTACCTGAATATTCCAATTTATAACTATATAATCTAATTTACGTCTATATATTCAGACTTACTTCTATTTATTCAGACTTTTAAACTACATATTGATATTTACTTTTATACATATATTCATGATTAACATTTATAAATTCAGACTTGTATCTATATTTTGCTATTTACATTTATATATTCAGAATTACAATTACATATTCACAATGTACATTTATATATTTAGACTTACAACTATATATACAGACTTAGTTCTATATCTTCAGATTTATGAATTCATAAATATGCATTCTGATTTGTATCTGAATATTCAGATTTATAACTATATAATCTGAATTACTTCTATATATTCAGATTTATAAGAAAATCTAAACGTATAGTTACATATTTAGACTACATATTCATATTTACTTATATTTATGACAAACTTTTATATTCAGTTTTGTATCTATATATTCAGTCTTACATCTATATTTGGTATTTACATTTATATATTCATAATTAACTACATATTCAAAATTAGCATTTATATATTTAGACTTATAATTACATATACACAGATTTACTTCTATATTTTCAAATTTATATGTATTCTGATTTGTACCTGAATATTCCAAATTATAACTATATCATCTAATTTACTTCTATATATTTAGACTTATAACTATACATTCAGATTTACTTCTATTTATTCAGTCTTATTTACTTATATACATATATAATTATGACTAACACTTATATATTCAGTTTCATATCTATATATTCAGACTTATATCTAAATTTTCTAAATTACATAGTATATTCAGAATTAACTACATATTCAAAATTTGCATTTTTACATTTAGACTTATAATAACATTTATACAGATTTACTTCTACATATTCAGATTTATAGATATGTATTCTGATTTCTATCTGAATATTCAGATTTATAACTATATAATCTGATTTACTTTATATATATTCAGACTTATAACTACACATTCAGATTTACTTCTAAACGGGTTTAAACTCAAGAAAGGAAATTAACCCAAGATGCTTAATTATAGAATAAAGATCTGTCTAAATTAAAACAGTGCACAAGTTATTACTGCGGTGTATCACTGCTGGATAATCCACATGATATCTTCACACTCTTGAATATACCTGAGGATAAAACAATTGAAAATGCAGAGTGCATAGAAAGTTTAATTACATCTTACGTAAGCTGATACTGTAAGAATGAAAACTGCTGATTAAATAGCCTTTTATCAGTTAAACAGAAAGAAAACGTCAGTTTTGTTTAGATTAAAGCTTTTTCAAATTAAAGTTTATGAGTTTAAAGAGGTTCTAGAAATAGTGAAAATGCCAAGCATGTATTCAAATAAACAAAATAAATAAGAAAAGCTTTGCATGGCAGGAGGTAAAGTCTGACATATGATTCGGTGTCGAGCGTAATAAACTACATGCCCTATCCTGCACCAAAGCCCTTTTCATGTTGCTTCCCTTGAGGATGACAGATCAGGGTAATTCACTTTCAGATTGCCTTTTCCTTGATCTGAATGGCAATGGAATGAAATGAAACCCTCCCCTTCCCAGATGAATCAAAGCTACTCATGATCTCAGATAGCGAAATGTGAATAGACCGGTTTATAAGTGCACCACAGACCCCATTGAAGCTATGGACCTATTCTCTGCAATTTTGATTGTGGATGCTGCCAACACAAAGGCATAACTGAGCCTTGCGGTTGCATGCAAACAAGAGGTTTTGTCCATATTTCTTGACTTGGGATGTATTTTTCATTGGGTTACAGGATTTGGCTCTGACAGAATGTGACTGTCTAATTTGGAGGTCACTTAAAGGACTGGAACTGTATGGGTTTTTAATGCTTTTCAACTCTAAGTGTGGAGGCCAGAATAATCTGAACGCGTATCGATGTGTGCTGAGAGAACTCAAAAAAAAAAAAGGTAGAAATCAAAAGTAATTGCATCAGCTGGTTGAAAAGGACTTCCATTGGGAAATGGCCTTGATTTAAAATCTGTACAATTACCTTTTAGTTCCTTTGTTTTCTCCCCACTCTCTCTCTGTCTCTCCTCCAAGGCCTTCAAGTTTCTTTTCTCATCTCAAACAGTACTCTGTGATAATTCACTCTACTTGCAGTTTAAGTGTTTTCACAAAAGACATATAATCACAAATGACCCAATGTACTTTTATGAAATGTACCTGTTCTGGCTATGCACTATTCTGCAGTGCATGTTCTTCTAAACAGGAAAATGTTCAAAATAGCATTGCATAAAAATGTCATCTTTCTTCGCCTCTGAAATGACGTTTGCAAAAATGATTTTTGCTTTTGCACCGATGTAATCAAGGCTACGTGGACGGGATATAAATGTCCTATAATACTATTAATCATAATTCCACAATCCTGATAAATAAAACCAAAATCCTACATGAGTTCACTCTGAATGTGTTCATATTCTTTTCAAATATGATTAAAAATATAGAAATATTTGTACAGCCATTACTAGGCATTAGCGGCAGGACACTGTGATAATATAGAGACGGTGCAGACAATGGACAGATTAGACTGATAACTTGATTAAGCTACTAACAAAAGCCTGCTATCTATTAGATAAAGAACAGAAGTGCAGTAGAATCAAAATCAGAGAGCATTTCTAAAGCATGTTACGATGCAAATGGTGTATATAAACTTTTACATTTAGGCTAAATTGGTTATAGCAACCACTAAATATGTTTCTTGGGGTGATAATAGATGATAAATTAAGTTGGAAATCACACATAAAACATGTACAGTTGAAGTCAAAAGTTTACATACACCTTGCAGAATCTGCAAAGTGTTATGAATCTGTAAGTGGCAAGATATCAGAACCGAACCGAAAACCGTGGTTAAAAACCGAGGTACGTATTGAACTGTGGACTAACTGTATTGTTGCATCCCTTGTAGACAGATAGATAGATACCGATCATTACATACACTGACTTTATATTTAAGCAATATCACACAAGAAGGAGTGGGATATGGATATAATCAAAAAACTATTTTAGAAAACTATTCCTGCAGAAATAAAGCAATCATTTTTATAATATAACATTAGAGAAACAACACACAAGATTCCGGCTAAATGTGAGGTGGCCGAGCACAGCATTGTGCTGCATTTCAGTAAAACACAGTGATTCAGCGACCCGTGACCATCAGCTCATTCTACAGTACGGATGATTTGTCATTTATTGGGTAATTTAAAAGTGCTGCCTTTGTAATGTAAAAACTGCTGTTTCAGACATATCAAAACACAGTGAAGATTCAGCACATAGCCATATAGCTGGTTTCATATCAGCCCATCATAACCAAAGCATGTAATAACGTGCTTGTTTTCGAGTCCCGGTCAAACCCTAAATGCTATTACAGTTATAACCTTGAACAAAGCATGTCTTGCACATTTCCCATATCTGTTCATGCAGTTTAATAGAAAGGAATAATATCTTCTGTGTGTGTGCAGGTACATACGTGATGAAGGTGACGGCGACAGATGCAGACGACCCTACTTACGGCAACAGCGCTAGGGTGGTGTACAGCATACTTCACGGCCAGCCGTACTTCTCTGTGGATCCCAAAACAGGTAAAACACTCCTGATTGTTTTACAGCAAAATGTTGGTTACATAAAAAATGAAATTATTACTACAACAAACAAGTTCCTCTGTTTTGTTTGTGTAATACAACAGACTAGACTCATTAATTTCACAGTTCACAGGTTTCAGCGTAATTACATTCATTGACCCTATTAGACAAATAAGCTCCGCGGTTTGATTTGATAATGTGGCCACCCTAGAAAATGGATTTGTAACTCAAAATAAACTGCAATTCATTTTGAATACCAGAACAGTAACGGACATCCTGTCAGCTAAACAGGCCTGAAAAGATCTATAATTATACAATCAGGTGCTGCGTTTCAGACCCTCCGTCTAGAAAGTCAGCAAATGGATTTTTCTGTTGTTTATATGGCTGGGGGAACTGTAACATCATCAAATGATGCCGTAAATACACCGCGTTTTATTTTCTGCCAGTGAATACTTTGTTATGCAATATTCAGGAGCGTTTACAGCAATGAATGGAAATTTACAAATGGGCATCGTCTGCATTCACTGGGCTGTAATAGCCAATATGCAAAAGCACAAACCTGCAAGGTAAACTTGATGCACAGAGCACGTGCAAGCATTCCTGCTTGCTTTCGGTGTGGTTACGGCCCTGTTGTACAAGTATGAAGCATTGCAAACAGGAATACATGAATAAAAATATAATATCCTGATATCAGCAAACCCGGAGGGGGGTTTAAAGGGTGACATTCTGTAGCCGAACAAATAAAATGACTAGTAAGGGAGAAAAATCTGTTTTTGTCCCAAGTCATATCAAAAAATTTGCCAACACAAACCGACAGTAAACAAAAGCCGTGAGAGGAGGGTGGGAAACAAAGGCAGGGGGTAAAACGCATAACGGAATCAACACAGAGTCATGAGAAAAAAAAAACTGAGTCAGGAAACACACACCTTAAAGGAATAGTTCACCTAAAAATTAAAGTTTGCTAGCATTTAATCACTCCAAATTTTCTTTCTTCTTTCTGTGAAATAAAAAAGCAAGATCTCCTTCTGCTTCCATTACAAGAAAAATGAACCGTCACCCAGTAAATAATAACAAAATGTCTTTTTTAGGTGAACTATTCATTTAATTACCACACAAACTTCAAAGAGAGATCTGTTCATGCGAAACTAAAGTAAAAAAACAGATCCTCCCTGTAACAGGCCCAGAGAATCACATGTGACATCCCTTTTACGTTTCATCTGAAATTGGCATTGTATGAAGGTCCGTGCCCTTCTTAACCATCCACCACCATGTCTAATTCATCCTATGAAGCGCTCTCTTGATCTGGGAAAGCTTCTTGTGGCGTTGGGAAACGCATTAGTTGTGCTTTATGGAAGAAAAGCGAGGAAAGGTGTTGCTACACTGGCTTTGTCGCCTTGTTAAGACTGTTAAGTACTAGAAGCTTTAGGGCTGACCTCAATCTTTTAGCTGGAGAAAAACACTTGATGGTAAAGGTACTGGTTCCAAGGAAAGATTTTAAACTCTGATTCCTTACAAAAACATTTTTAACTTTAAGAACAATCTGTGTTCTGATGCTTCAAAGAATCCTGGAGAACTTCACTTTTTCTTTAGGGATGTGCCCAAATCCGAATACCGTGTTCGGAAAGGAAATGACACGTACTACAGAACCCTAAAGGGAATAAATACAAGCTGGGAGGAAAAAATATATTTCAGTTCTTTTTCTCACAATTATATCATTAGGTAATTACACTGTATATTAATATGGAATCATGTTTTGAATGAGTGCTCGCTTTTTACTTTCACTTTCGAGATTCACGATCACATGTACTCTGTGTAAACTACAGAGCAGCAGTACTTACCACACATTTTACATGATTAGATGTTTGTCAGTGGTGCTCAGCATCTGGAAATCTTTCGCCATCGTCCTAAGCCGATAACCATGTCCCTTTCGTGGCTCCACAGAACGCGCCTTTCAAAATACGGATTTACTATCCGTAGCGATCGAGCACATCCATATATATAAAGAACCTATCCAAAGAACCATATAACCATATATTTTCCCAGCATCTGATGTACTGTAATGTTTCCACTGAAGGCATTTATGAAAACTAAGCCGCAAAAATGGGGCATTCAGAAATAGTTCACAAATAGTTCACAAACACAAAACGCCATTCAGGATTTAGTAATGTAGATTATGGTAATTTTTTCCATGTATATCATTATTTCTTTTGTATTCAAATTCACTTTCAGTCTTCCTAGGAAAACATCAATGTCCTACCCTACAGTTTTTTTTCCCAATGAATGCCCGTTTCCGCCACTGAATAAAAAACAGGTAATTGTGGCTTTTTGTCTTACAGTTCTGACTGTTTTTCTCGCAATTGTGAGTTTACATCTTGCAATTCTGACTTTTTCACAATTGTGAGATGTAAACTTGTGAGATATAAAGTCAGATTTGCAACACAATTTGCAACTCACAATTGCAAGAAAAAGTCAGAATTGCGAGATATAAACTCGCACTTGTGAGTTATAAAGTCAAAATTGTGTGATTCGTAATTCTGAGAAGTGAAGTCAGAATTTGTGATATAAACTGAGTTAATATCTTTCAATTGTGACTTTTCTTCTCAGAATTGTGAGTTTATATTTCGCAGTTCTGACTTTATAACATGCAATTAAGTCAGAATTGTGAGATATAAACTAGCAATTATGAGAACATATCTGTCTTTTTTCCCCTAAAAATTGGACTTTATAACTCAAGTTTTTATCTCGCAATTCTGACTTTATCTCACAATTGTGAGGAAAAAAATTCCCAATTGCGAGTTTGTGTCATGCAATTCTGAGAAACGAAGTTGAGATGTAAACTCGCAATTGCGAGAAATAAAGTCAGAATTAGATATAAACTTGCTATTGCAAGTTTTAAAGTCAAAATTGTGTGATTGGTAATTCTGAGAAGTGAAGTCAGAATTTGTGATATAAACTCGCAATTGTGAATTATAAAGTCAGAATTGTGAAATAAAGTTTCATATCACAATTGCGAGTTCATATCTTTCAATTGTGACTTTTTTCTCAGAATTGTGAGTTTTAATCTTGCAGTTCTGACTTTATAACATGCAATTATGAGAACATATCTGTCCTTTTTTCCCCTCAAGATTGGACTTTATAATTCGAGTTTTTATCTTGCAATTCTGACTTTATTTCTTGCAGTTGCAAGTTTTTATCTTGCAATTATGTCTTTATTTCTTAGAATTGTGACTTTATTTCTTAGAATTCTGAGTTTATCTCACAATTGTGAGGAAGAAAATTCGGAATTTGAATTTAGAATTTCAGAATTGCGAGATGTAAACTCGCAACTGCGAGAAATGAAGTCAGAATTGAGATATAAACTCGCTATCACAAGTTTAAAGAACTGAAAAATATAAACTTGCATTTATGAGTTATAAAATCTAAATTGTGTAATATAAAGACGCAATGCTGTTAAGTGAAGTCAGAATTGTGTGATATAAACTCAACTGCGAATTCTAAAGTCAGAATTGCGAGAAAAAGTCCCAATTCTGAGAAATAAAGTCGGAATTACAAGTTAATATCTTTCAATTGTAACTTTTTTTTCTCAGAATTGTCACAATTCTGAGAACATTGCTGTTTTTTTTCTCCCCAAAACTGGACTTTATAACTCACAAACTATCTCACAATTGTTTATCTCACAATTGTGAAGAAAAAAAGTCAGAATTGTGAGTTTGTATCACGCATTTCTGAGATACAAAGTCAGAATTGAGAGACGTAAACTCACAATTGCGAGAAAAAAGTCAGAGTTGTGAGATAAAAAGTCGAAATGACCTTTTTTATATATATATTTTTTTATTTAGTGGCAGAAACAGAGAAGAAAAGATGATCAAAATTGCATTTCATGCTGAACAAACTCACTGTTTAGCCAGAAAATAAATAGATATATATATCGACAGATCGTTTAAATTATAAGCTTCAGATTTATGCTTCTAAACTCTCTAAAAATTGGCCCCTACTTTCAATGCAAGTGCTCCAGCGTAACCCTAACTACTTTGAAATTATTTTTATGGTTATTAATATTGTACTACAAAAGCTGCTTCACTTGTATTGAACTCTGAATATTCCTTTAATTCTAATTCTAAGGTTGAGAAAGGTCAAGTACAGCAAAATTAATAGAGACAGAGGCTTTTCTTTTGTATCAAATGGCTGTGGTATCAGAGGCTAACAGGGCTATGCTAACCTTGACCCGTTCAATGTAGTAGCACATTGCGTTATGCAGATTAAAACCAGATGGGTCACACAACCACCATGATAATGGTATTAAAAAAACATAGCTGACATCTCAGGACTAACCTAAAACCTCCAAAAGCTAATTCAGACCATAAAACAACACAAATATAGTGTGGTTAGGTCATGCTGAGAGGTAATACAGACTTTCAGGACAGCAATAATGGCGCAGAAATGACACACTACACCTTTAAGTTCAATTTGCCTCAGTTTCTTCTCCACAATGCAGCAGAACTTCATCCATTTCCTTTTTTTGCCACTCTCAATTTTCTTATCTCAATTGTGTCTGTTATTTTAGATTACCATTCACATCCTTTTCTCAGCAGGCCTCATTCTCAGGTCTAAACCCTATTCTTCTCCTCACCTTACCCTTTTTTCTGTAATCCGATTCTCTCCACACACTGATACCTGCTTGTATTCACAGCCTCTTCATCTATATTCTCTGTCTACCTCACTGTGCCTTTATCTTCCTTTTCTCTGGTCTCTTCTTTCCATTAACGCAGTCTGGCACTCTTTCGATCTGTGTGCAGGAGTCATCAGGACAGCTCTACCCAACATGGACCGGGAGGTGAAGGAGCTCTATCAGGTCCTCATCCAGGCTAAAGACATGGGGGGACAGTTAGGGGGTCTGGCAGGGACCACCACCATCAACATCACTCTGAGTGACGTCAACGACAACCCACCCAGGTTCTCCAAAAGTAAGACACTCCATAACTGATAAACTACTAAGTCATGTAAATTCAGTCAAAAGGTCAGTCAAAAGGTTGAATGCGCCTTCTTGTTCTTTTTTCCATATTTTTCAATAGTGAAGTTATCACGATTGGAAGTATGGGAATTATACGCAATAAATAATTTTATTTCATTAACATTTTTAGTTACTATAGAATTCCCATACTGCAGTTTCTTCCTTTATTACATTATTATTGTTCTGTTGTTATTCCATATTATGCCATATTACAGTATGGGAATTAAATAGTGATTAAAAATGTAATAATTTAATTTAATAATTAATTAATTAAATATTTTAATTTAATAAAATTAAATAAATAAATTGAAATGAAATTAAAAAGCTTAAAATGACTTAAGCTTGCTTGCTTGTTTATATTAAAATATGAGAATTATATAGTGGCTAAAAATGTAAAAAAGAGAAAAAAAGATATAAAAACTATTTAAAAAAATGAATTGACGAAATTAACAAGAAATTAAATAATTAAAAAGAAAAAGCACTGAAATGAAAATTACTTAAGCTTGCTTAATCAACTTCTCGACATGCAAGAATCTTTTAAAACATTATGAAAAGAGTTCATAATATGTGAACTAAAATGTAAAAAAAAAGAGACAAAACTATTTAAAAATGTAATTAAATACATTAAAATAAAATAAAATAATTAAAATAAAAAAAACAAATGACTTAAGCTTGCTTGACCAACTTTATGAAGTGCAAGAAGCTTTTAAAACATTAATAAAAGAGTTCATGTTGAAGTATGGGAATTATATAGTTGCTAAAAATGTATAGAAAAAAAAAGACAAAAACCTTAAAAATTGAATTCAATAAATTAAAATACAAAAAAAATAAATAAAGAAATAAAGAAATAAATAAAATAATTAGAATTTTAAAAAAAAACTAAAATTACTTTATGACATGCAAGAAGCTTTCAAAAATTCTGAAAAAAAGTTGACAAAAATAAATTTAAATAAAATGTAAAAAAAATAATAATAATTAAAATAAAAAAGCTTAAAATTACTTAAGCTTGCTTAAACAACTTTTAAAACATCATGAAAAGAGTTCATATTGAAATATGGGAATTATATAGTGACTAAAAACTAAAAGAAATAAAAAGACAAAAACTACTTAAACTGAATTAAATAAATAAAAGAAAATAATTCAAATAAAAAAAGCTTATAATTACTTAAACTTGCTTAAACAACTTTTAAAACATCATGAAAAGAGTTCATATTGAAATATGGGAATTATATAGTGCTTAAAACGGTAAAAAAAAAAAAAAGACAAAAAGTATTTACAAATTAAATTGAACAAATAAAAATAAAATAATTAAAAATTAAAATAATTAAAACAAAAAAGCTTAAAATGAATGAAGCTTGCTTAACCAACTTAACAGCATGCAAGAAGCTTTTAAAACATTATGAAAAGAGTTCAGAAGTTTGCTATCAGCTCTTTTTAAAATATAAAACTGTAGCTTTGTAAATAAAATGATTGCTGGCACAATTTATTCAGTCCACCAAACAAATTTAAAGCATTTATGCATAAAGCTTTAGATCAAAAAGTTTTTAATATAATGAGAAACATAAATTCAGGCAAGTGTGTCTAAACCTTTGACTGGTAATGCAGCATTTTCTTTTTAAATACACATGAGAAGGCTTAAAAACGTAATGCATTCATAAAGAAAATGCATGCCAACATTTCCTGAAAAATAAATAAATAATCTCGGATCTATAAACCTTGTTTGCATAAAGGAAGAAAGGCAGCATATTTAACAGCATCTAAAGAGTAGCAGAAAAAAAGAGAAAAAATACAAATACCATGGTTTTTTGAGTCTATCAACACACTAGACATGAATTAATGAGATTTCAGAGAAGCCTGAGTTTCCTAATTAAAAGCAGTCATAAAAATGGGTATTGCATCTTAGGGCCCTTTCACACAGAAGACACAGGCGCAACAGTCAAAAACGTCCATCTAGTGCGTTTACATAGGTAAACAATGGAAATGTAGCAGTGCAGTGGAATGGAAAGACGCATTCAGTGTGAACGGCCCCTTACCGTCCCTGTTCACAGCTTCTATCTAAGAGTCTCATATTTTATGCATTTATATACTTGTAGATTTTCCTTTGTTTATTTTTCCACTGGAATAAGACCAAGACTTTAAACACGTACATGTGAACAAGCTCCATTTGCGCTCAGAAATTGTGAAATAGAAATCATGTTGAGTTGCAGCGATGAGCACTGGTTTCCTTGCTGTGTAAATATTGGTAATACCCTGGGAGCATAGCAGATTTCCATCAGCACGTCTCAGAGGATGGCACTATGATGACTGCTGCATTCTGGGCCATGTCTCTGCCTCTCTCTCTTTCTTGTTGTTTGTTTTTTGGTGCATTGCACTAATGCATCTAATGACTTCTTAATTAGCTGAGGTGTTTTTTTGCAGGCATGGCCACTCAACACATTAGTTTTAACTAATCAGCATGATCTGTTTGTGCCTACAGTGCATGTGTCTTTACCAGTATTGGGGTAACTAACTAAAAGTGGTGATTTTAGTAACTTAAAGGTGAAGTCCACTTCCAGAACAACAATTTGCAAATAATTTACTCACCCCACTTGTCATCCAAGATGTTCATGTCTTTCTGTATTCGGTTGTAAAGAAATTATGTTTTTTGAGGAAAGCATTTCAGGATTTTTCTTCATATAATGAACTTCTTTGGTGCCCTGATTTTGAACTTTCAAAATGTGCAGCTTCAAAGGGCTATAAACGATCCCAGCTGAGGAAGAAGGGTCTTATCTAGCAAAGCGATCGGTCATTTTTTTCAAAAAATAAAAATTTGTATACTTTTTAAACACAAAAGCTCATGTAGCACAGGCTCTGGGATGCACGTCCATGACGGTACGAATCACATCTAAGTTTATCGTCTGTGTACTCCGGCTCAGAAATGTATGGCGAAAAACTCTTATTTTCTCCTATAACTTCAGAATCGTCCGACATCGTTGTACCTTTTTGCTTGTAAACAGCGTTTGACTTACTTGCACTTCCTTAGTCTTTGCACGTTCGCCTTGTAAACACTGAGTCTGTAGTTCCGCCTACATTTATTTTCCGAAAAAAAAATGACCGATCGCTTCGCTAGGTAAGACCCTGCTTCCTAGGCTGGGATCGTTTAGAGCCCTTTGAAGCTGCATTTAAACTACATTTTGGAAGTTCAAAATCTGGGTACCAATGAAGTCCATTATATGGAGAAAAATCCTGAAATGTTTTCCTCAAAAAACATAACTTCTTCATGACTGAAGACAGAAAGACATGAACATCTTGGATGACAAGGGGGTGAGTAAATTATTTGTTCTGGAAGTGGACTTCTCCGTTAACTACGTTTTTTGTAGCGTGGCATTAGCTCAGCTGTTCTCAAATCAGTATTGCTTTGCCAAAAACAAGCATTTTTCTTGCAAAAAGCAGTGTAGTGTGAAACCAACACTTCATCACTGCTTTTGATGTCACATTTACAGCCAAGTGCATTGAGGCAGTTATCAAACGCTCTCTACAGCAATAATGTCCTCTCTAGAGTTGCCAACTTCTGAAACTGGCACAGGAGGAGGAATCCTGTGGCAGAACGGATATGTTGTTTTGTAAAAGTAAATGTGCATTCAGAAATCTGAATTAGTGAACTTAAACCAGAACTAATGCTAACACACTTTCCTGGCACTACTTAAAACTGAAAATGCACTCACCCTCAGGCCATCCAAGATGTAGATGAGTTTATTTCTTCATCAGAAAAGATTTGGAGGAATTTAGCATTACATCTCTTGCTCACCAATGGATCCTCTGCGGTGAGTGGGTACTGTCAGAATGGGAGTCGAAACAGCTGATAGAAACATCACAATAATCCACAAGTAATCCACACTACTCCAGTCCATCCGTTAATGTCTTGTGTGTCTGTGTGTTTGTAAGAAACAAATCCAGGACACTTTTAACCTTAAAGGATTAGTTCACTTCCAGAACAAAAATGTACAAATGATGTACTCACCCTCTTGCCATCCTAAATGTTCATGTCTTTCTTTCTTCAGTCATTAAGAAAGTATGTTTTTTTAAAGAAGACATTTCAGGAATTTCATTTCAGGACTTTAATGGTGCCCCTGAGTTTGAACTTCCAAAATGCAGTTTAAATGCATCTTCAAAGGGCTCTAAATGATCCCAGCAAAGGAAGAAGGGTCTCATCTAGTGAAAGGTCGGTCATTTTATTAAACAAAAAATTACAATTTATATACTTTTTAACCTCAAATCATTGTCTTGTCCAGCTCTGCGTGGACTCTGTGTATTCCAGTTCAAGACAGTTAGGGTATGTCGAAAAACTCCCATCTCATTTTCTTCTCCAACTTCAAAATCATCATACATCGCTGTTTTACCTTTTTAAACACTGGGTCAGTACTTCTTCAGCGATGTAGGAGGAGAAAAGGAGATGGGCGTTTTTCCAACCTACCCTAACACAAAGTTCACGCAGAGCTTGATAAGACAAGCATTTGAGGTTAAAAAGTATAGAAATTGTCTATTTTGTTTTTAAAAAATAACAGATTGTTTCAATAGGTAAGATCCTTCTTCCTAATCTGCATTTTGGAAGTTCAACCTGACAGGCACCGTAGAAGTCCACTATATGGAGAGAAATCCTAAAATGTTTTTCTCAGAAAACAAAATTTCTTATCGACTGAAGAAAGAAAGACACAAACATCTTGGATGACAAGGGGGTGAGAAAATTATCTGTAAATTTTTGTTCTGAAAGTGAACTTCTCCTTTAAGATCCTCTATACATACTATTGCCTTCTCCAGGGAAAAGGCATATTTTCTGAATCAGGAGAGAAATATGCACATATCAATTACTATTTACAAGCGAAAGGAGTCCAAAACAAAAGAGTTTTAAGCAAATTTGTCAGTGGATTTTAATGTGAGAGGATATCAAGATATGGACTTCTACTGGAGGAAGTGTTATGGATTATTTTGGCCAGAAGGACTGGTTTAAAACGTCTTAATGATGGATTTGTTTCTTACAAACACACAGTTTTTCATCTCACAAGATGTTAATTGATGAACTGGAGTGGTGTGGATTATTTGTGGATTACTGTTTATCAGCTGTTTGGACTCCCATTCAGTGCAGAGGATCCATTGGTGAGCAAGTAATGCTAAATTTCTCCAAATCTGTTCTGAAGAAAAAACTCATCTACATGAATAGTCTGAAGGGGAGCAAAGTTTCAATTTAAGGTGAAATCAAAACATGAAGAGTTCAGATGCAAAAGCCTCTAAATCCATCTGACGTGTTTCTTTAAAATTAGCATTTCTTTCTGGCTACTTTGTATAGGTTTCTATGTGAGTACTGGTACTTCTGCTTGGGCTGAGGCTGGAAGTTAGCGAGTTTGAAGTAAAAGTATTTGATGGACGTATACTATGTGTCAAGAGCATTCACTCAGTATTATTATCTCATTTTGGACCGAGATGGCTTTTAGCCGGTTTTGCACCTCTACTCTTCAGTTACTGTTCATTTTTAAAGCAGCTTCCCCAGCACTAGTCACATGTGCTTTAAAAACACTCATTGATTCTACAGGCATCTTCCACCTGCGTGTACCGGAGTCATCAGCAGTCGGGTCAGCAGTTGGCCGAATCAAAGCTCACGATCTGGACATTGGAAAGAACGCGGAGGTGGAATACAACATCGTCCCTGGAGACGGAGGAGCCATGTTTGATATCACCACCAACGAGCACAATCAGGAGGGAATCATCATGCTCAAAAAGGTAAAGCTTCATTTACAGTACAATATGTGCTAACAGCAAATGAAGACTCAGCGGTTGATTTTTATTATTATTTGAAGGTCACATTAGAACTTTAAAAATGCAACATTTTATCAAGCCTTCATTTGTTTTTTCTATTACTTTTGCTTTTCTCTTATCGCAGACTTTCATTCTTAAAATATATAAATGTAACAAATCCATAGTTTATGATGGTTTAATAAAAACTTTGATCATCAAAACAAAGAGTGAAGTGATTATAAACAATTAGATTATTTATTGTGAATATTATTTATATATATATTTTTACACATATGGCAATTGTCCCACAGTTAATGAAGTTTTATCATTAAAAATGCAACATTTTATTATGTCTTCATAAGTAGGTTCAAGTGCATAGCACTGAAACCCTGTTGTAATTATTAGAATGGTCAAGGATCAGTAATCTCCATGTAAAACAGATCGTGCAGACCAAAACGTAAGTTGTAGAGACTTGAAACTTGGACGGAAGGTAGTACTCACATCGCCGACAACGTGACCAGGGCTCACCCCAATTGGCCCGATGGGGGCGCTACAGCGAACAACAGTACAAAATCGCTCATAATTCCTAAACTGTCAGTCGCAGACTCAAGTGTCTTATGTTGTTGGAATCTTTGGTTCATGGCAGACAAAACACACACCTCAGATTTGATCGTGAGCCTGGCGAAATTTTTGGGTATTTCGCATTTTTTGAGAAAAACTACTTTGCGAACTAGTCCTGGGTTTTTCACCCATTTGTCCTATCAACATGAAAAATGATGTGCACGGTCTTGGTCCAAAGTGCCACAAGTGTCTATAAAGACATTTGCGTTTCTCAAAAAAACATGGCCGCCATTGGGCGATGAATTTAGACAAGGTTAAACTAGGTGGGCCTGTTCGACTCCTGGCTGCAAAGGTCTGAGAGAAATTTGAAAGAAATCAGCCACTGGAGAGCGGTATCGCCTTTTTCAAGAGCATAAATGATTGTACATTGCACATTTTTTGCGCAAACTTGCAATATTTGTATCATGCAATGCAACTCGTCATTCTGGACAACTTTGCCTCTACAACCACTGCTGTCAGTCAAATCGTTTGTTAAATGATTAAGAAGATGTCAAAAACCTGCTTTTGCCAACTAGTTCTAGGTTTTTTGCTCAATCTAGAAAAAAACACTGCAGTACAATTCTCTGGACTCTCTCACTTAATAATTACAAAAAAAAGTTGAAATTTACCCTTTGGGAGGCTGTAACGGGGTCGTTTGGAAAAGGGGCCTGTCCAAATTTATCCCAAATCCTATAAAGCCTAAAGGAAAACTCAAAACTTCACAAAACCTGGTGAGCACGTGCGACAAGTGATTCTAAACAAGCATGCAAGCTTTAAGGAGGTCGGACCACAGCTGGTGCTATAACAGTTATAACCGTTAAAAAACTAATAATTCTATTTTACCTGGAATTGCCAAAAAAGCTTTTTAAAAATCATTTAGGTGTTTAGCTTTAACCCTGTTGCAAAAACTTCAATCTTACAATATGAAAATGCAACATAAAACTATTGATTGTTACATTTCAATAACGTTAATCATCAAAACAAAGTGTAAAATGATCATAAACCAGCATTTATTTAATTTGAGCATTTATGGTGAGAATTATTTACATAAATTTTTTACTCTATTCCAATTGTCCCTCAGTTAATGAAGTTTGATCATTAATAATGCAACATTTTATCAAGCCTTCATTCATTGCTATACTTCTACTTGCAGACATACTTTCAATCTTAAAATATATAAATGTATCACAAAACAACTTCAAAAACCTTGATCACAAACCATTTGAGTATTTATAGTGAGAAAATGATTTCATTTTTTACACTAATTACGATTGTCTCTTCGCTGACTGAGTTAATCAACAGTTAATGTACTTGGTTACAAAGTGTCAAAAGTCTCAAGGTGTGCTTGAAATGAAATACTGCTTGATTCGTGTTATGTATGAAGAAAAGAAAGGAAAATCAAGGTAATTATCTCTTGTGAAATTTCCAATCAAGCTGTAATTTTGTCACATTACGCAAAAATGTGTAAAAATATTAATGTAACCGGTTTTCACAAGTTTCACAGGCTGCTACACACTCACAATACAGAATAAAAACACACAAAGTCAAGCTTGACTTTTATATGCAAAAATGTTAGAAATGTGTACAAATTCACACATGTACAATAACCTCCCTCTGGGCCAAAGTCTATAGAAGTTGCAGCTTTAATGGTTATTATTAAATGAACATCACATTAAAAAGACATTACTTGACACATTTTATCTTAGCATCATTTATTTTTGCTACTGCTATTTTTGCAAACACAGACTTCAATATGAAAATGCAACATAGAACTACTAATTATTGCATTTAAAAAATTTGATTATCAAAACAAAGCTCGTACTATAATCGTTTAGAAACTCTACTCTTATTTTTCATCTTGCCTGTGCATAATTTCGCAGGCTTCTGCAACAGATCACATTATAAATAAACGCATAATCGCTTAATTTATGTCCTCCATGTTTACTTCCGTATGGTGTTGCCAAATCCACTGTTTCTCCGCAGAATTGGGCTACTTTTTCCCCTGTTGCCATACGCTGTTTTGGACTAGTTTTGAGAAGAAATCAGGCGGATTTTGTTGTGAAAACCTGGCAACCCTGTTCGTATTGTTCTTTTGCGCAAAAAACTGAGAAATGCCATTGTGTTTAAGTTAGCATACGTGTAAATCAGCCTCCCTCTAGGCCAGAGTCTATCTGTGTAACCGCAATCCTTCAACACTGTGTCATGACTCAGCCGTACGCTGAAAATGACAGAGATCCCATCATTCATACAACCGCAACCACATTATCAAAACATCACTCAAACACTTCAGTTAAGAGCACTTTGGGGTAATTGTGTCTGACATTAAGAACTCCCCCAAAGGTAAACTAGAACGTTCAGCTCTTCTGGAGAGTACGCAAGGTGACTTTCTTGGATTTGAATTGAGCCCGGTACTTAAATACTGGCAGCGTGACAGGACTTATTAACACGGCACACATCTCTTTATATCATCTCAGCCGTGTCTTCGCCTACTGAATGAGAACAGCTTTGTCAATAAAAACAACTGCAGTGTTTCCCTGTACGGGACGGTGTGCTGGGGTAATGTTACTGAAACCGCACTGCGCTGATCTCTGGAAGTGTTAGTGGAGATATATGAGGGTGGGGAGCGCTAACTGTTTCCATATGTTTCCCTCTAAATGCACACAGCATGCATGACAATAACACAGTCAGGGATGCCCACGTCTTTTCCACAATACAGCCTAGATGTCATCTGTCACGTACACACTGCTATGTTTTGTGAGTGACAGTATTGTTTATTTTCAGGGCTGAATCACTTAAGTTATTCTTCTTTGGAATACAGGTTTGCATCACAACGGTTGACTAAGTGCAATGTTTTACCTGGTTTAGAAGCTGTGTGCTTAAAACCAACAATTTAACCAATTAGATGTTAGCTGTTTTTGATGAAACTAGCTTTAGCAAAGATGGTAAAAAGTATAAATGTCATAGACCATAATTTTTTGTTTAGTAAAGATGATTTTTGTTATCTTCTTTCTATTCTACCTTAATATTAGAGAAACATAAGTTGTAGAGAATACCAATTAATCCATAATTATTGTAAATAAATAAATCTTGTTATATATATATATTTGTTAAATAATATCAATGATTAAATCATTTTAATAATTAAGATCAAGACATTTATATGATCATACATAAATAAAAATATTT
>JAHKKF010495433.1:0-13057 GCA_019740295.1 Labeo calbasu | reverse complement strand
ATCCCCGTAATGTTAACCTATGCAGTCTGAGCCGGAAAGAGAATTGATTAGTTTATCTCTCGAGTCCTCGGGTTTGAGTCGTTCGTTCATCACGTGACAGCCCCATAAGGTGAACGAASGACTCTAAAACAGTTGAACTAATTCCAGTACAGGACCTAATAGGATGTTGCGCATGCGCGACTGAACGAATCACTCCCCGAGACGACTCGTTCGTCCCGAGTCACATTAAAGATTCGTTCAAAATGAACGAATCGTTCAAGAACGACCCATCACTAGAGCAGACAGCAGAGCGAGACTATGAGACGGCATTGGTGGAGGCTTGAATGCAACGCTGTCAGATTACCTTATGTCTCATTCACCGGTGAGAGTACATTACTACAAAGCGCATAATATTACATTTATACTGCCAAAGATTTTATATATAGGAAGACTGTGCACTCCTATTATTTTTGAATGGGAGAAAGTGTAACGCCCAATATGGCGAATAAGCCCCGCCTTTTAAATGAAATAACCAATCATTGATTAGTTAGGTCAATGCATCACTACAGCTGCCGTTAGAAGCTCCGGTTCCAGCGTTCGCAAACTCTCGCTCATGACTGCGCATGCGCAACGGCTGGTCTAGCATCAAAAACAAGCTTTTTATCGCTACTGGAGTATAAGGAACAACATTTATATGAGGCAGCTGTTGTCAGATTTTTTTGGTGATGTCAAATATGAAATTTAATCGTAAGCTTGGTGAACAGTTTTGGAGAATTTGATGTTTCTCTGTTCACAGAGATAGGAGCTGCACTTCCGCCTGGGATACGTTTCAAAGATGGCCGCCGAGTGAAATGATTTGTCTTAAAGGGACTCTGATAATGCCCTCCATTCTCACTTGGCCTGCAATACCGTAACGGAATGCGTTGATGTATCATGTCTGCCCGAACAGGGTGCATGTAAATACATACGTCGACAGGCAGGCCTTTAAGATTTAAACTGACATATGAGGATACAATCATTTATACAATAATAGAATAAATGTATAAATTACCTATTGTTTTTACTGAAAAACATACAGTTCTTGAAACTGGAATCACTTCCTGAATAAAAATTTCCTGATAATTTACTCACCTCCATGTATTATAAGATGTTTATGTCTTTCTTTCTTCAGTCGCTAAAGAAATTAGGGTTTTTGAGGAAAACATTCCAGGATTTTTCTCCCTATAGTGGACTTAAATTTTTTCAGTGTGAAGGTCCAAATTGAAATTTCAGTGCAGCTTCAAAGGGCTCTACACGATCCCAGCCGAGGAATAAGAGTCTTATCTAGCAAAGCAATCGGTCATTTTCTTAAAACAATACAATTTTATATAGTTTTTAACCACAAATACTTGTCCTGACCTCACACATTACAATTTAGGCAGAAGTACCGACCCAGTGTTTACAAAGCGAACGTGCAAAAAAGTCAAATGTCCTTTCCAAAAACAGGTAAAACAACAATGTCGGATGAATTTCAAGTTGGAGGAGAAAATTAGATGAGTTTTTGTCCTACCCAATCTTTTTGAACCGGAGTACACAGTTGAAGAACTAATTACGCGTGACCTTTCCAACATGATTACGCAATGTGTGCGCATTGCGGAGCTAATGCAAGATGAGCATTTGTGGTTAAAAAGTATATACATTTTAATTTTTTAAGAAAATGACAGATCATTTTACTAAGACCCTTCTTCCTTGGCTGGGATCGTTTAGAGCCTTTTGAAGCTGCATTTTGGACGTTGGCCATTGGCCACCAAAGAAGTCCACTATGAAAGATACATGCATCAAAAAAAACTGAATAAAGAAGCTTTCCATTGATGTATGGTTGGTTAGGTTAGGACAATATTTGGCCAAGATACAACTATTTGAAAATCTGAAATCTGAGGGTGCAAAAAAAATCTAAATATTGAGAAAATCACCTTTAAAGCTGTCCAAATGAAGTTCTTAGCAATGGATATTACTAATCAAAAAATAAGTTTGATATATTTATGGTAGGAAATTTACAAAATATCTTCATGGAACATGATCTTTACATAACATCCTAATGATTTTTGGCATAAAAGAAAAATCAACAATTTTGACCCATACAATGTATTTTTGGCTAATGCTAAAAATATACCCGTGCTACTTTTGACTGGTTTTGTGGTCCAGGCCCACATATGGAGAAAAATCCTGAAATGTTTCTAACCTAAAATTCTTTGCGACTGAAGAAAGAAAAACATGAACATCTTGGATGACGTGGGGGTAAATTACCAGGAAATTTTTATTGTGGAAGCTAACTTCTCCTTTAATTAATTCATATTAACCCTCCTACTTTCTGTTAATGTAATTTTCTTCTTATTAATTTTGTGATTGATGATCAATATTTGACTCACACCCATTCCATTTAGCTTGTGATTGTGTTTGAACATTGAAAATCAGGGAAGCTGGCTTCCCTTAGTTCTGTTGAAGCAAGGGGAGTGTCAGCACAAGTGCGGGTCTTCTAGGAAACGAAGCACACTTGATCTTAAACAATGACCACAAAGACATGTCCAGCATGAGGATATGGAGAGGGTGGGGAATGTCCTCCCAAAGGGCTCAGACTGAACAAATCTCAAGGAACACTTCCTTCTGCTCTATTAAAGAACCGTTTCCACAGACACATCCATCAATGTTTATGTAAGAGAGGAAGTCATCACTGTTTACCTAGCTTGTGTAATTGTTTCTATTCATAGCTAAAGATCTGAGAAATATCAGAGCTGGTGATGGTGGGGTGCATATAAAGGACGCAGCAAATTAAACAGGATGACACAACAGATGTTACGCCACAGCGGAGTCGCACAGTAGGGCGCTGTTTCGCTTCGGTTACATCCAATAGGTTTTCCAAGTAAAGATGTACAGGAACCGAGTTTACTTGTACTTCAGACACACACACGGTGTGTTTGAACTTGTAGGATGCTTCTCTGTCTTCCGTCTGTGTCTCCATTCCTCTTCCTCTCGTTCTGTGGGGTCCCCCCCGCCCTTCCTGTCTGCTCTCAGAGGATGGGGCCTGGGGTCTGGCTCAATCCTGGCCCCCCACACTGGCTCCACAAGGCTGGACGCTGCCCAGACTGGTGGGAGAGGACAGCAGAACTTGGCAGGCCACAGTGGAGAACATTCACAGCCAAGCCAAAGTCCTAAAGCACTGCCAGAGAATAACGGGGAGCTTGAAATGACAAGAGCTAAGCCAAGGGACAACTATGGCTCTTGGATTTTACTTTGTATCTGGGATATTATGAGGCTTACGTAAATCTGTTGCGAGTGTCAGCCGGGCCTTAACGAAACAAATCCACATTAAGGGGGAGCTGTTGAGTTTGTGTGGAATCCAAGTTTCCAGAGACTTTAAAACAGGTGATTCTGTTTAACTCTTGTTTGTAGCACAGCGAATCTTCTGCGGTTTCCAGGAGTCTGTCAAGTTACATTTGACCGTAACATGAAAGCATAACAAAGTAGAACACTGTTTAGTACTGTTTGTGCTTTAAATAAATTTAAGATTAAGTGCCGAGGACCTGTCTTCAAAATGCCACTAGGTCATAAGCCATTGATCCATCCAATAATAGGTGATTTTATTTTTACATCTGTTGTATGAATCTCAAACAGCAACAGTATGCTTGTGAACAACATGATGGCTTTAAAGTCTTCAAGTCTTTAACGTCTGAAATCAAAAAATGTATTAATTTACCTATATTGACTCTCACAGTTTCTGTTAATAAAGTATATTTTATAATTACTATGTATATATTTACTAATACACGTACTATATATACTATTTTTGAAATTAGTCTCTTTCTCACCAAGGCTGCAGTTATTTGATCCAAAATACAGTAAAAACAGTAACATTGTGAAAAATTATTACAATTTAAAAGAACTGTTTTGCATTTCAGTATATATTAAAATGTTATTTATTCCTGTGATGGCAGAAGCAGAATTTTCAGCAGGTATTACCCCAGTCTTCATTTGTCCAGTCCTGCAGAAATCAAACTAATATGCTGATCTGATGCTCATGAAACATTACTTTTTAATTAGGGATGTGCCTAAACGCAAACACCGTGTTCTGAAAGGAAATAGCATGTACTACGGAACCAATACGAGATGGGAGGAAAAATATATTTCAGTGCTTTCTCTCACAATTATATCATTGGGTACTCATACTGTATATAAAGGGAGACGATATAAATATGCGCGGCATTGAAATCATGCGCGTTCGCGTTTTACGTTCACTTTGGAGATTCGCGATCAGTGTTGCCAAGTCCGCGGTTTTCCCGCGGAATTGGGCTACTTCAACACTGTTGCTGCATGTTGTTTTTCATGTCCGCGGCTTGAAGCGACCCCAATAACGTAATATTTACCCCCAGGAACGATATTTTCTTGGAGGACCCCCTCGAAATGCGACTGGGCTATATTTGGGCTAGTTTTGAGTAGCAATTCGTTCAAAATCTTTGTTGTGAAAACCTGGCAACCCTGGGTCACACCTACTGTGTGTTTACTACAGAGTGCAGCACTTACCACTCATTTTACAAGATTAAATATTTGTCAGTGGTGCTCAGGATGTTTAAATCATTCGCCATCGTCCTATCGGTCATCTCTCCTTAGTCTGTTTATGTGGTAAATTAAATTTTATGTACTGTATTGTAACAGGCTACCGCTAGCAAGCGGCTAACCAGGTCCCTTTAGTGGCTCCATAGAACGTGATATTCCTTTTACCCGGATGCAAGGCCATATTGACCATACACGGATGTAAACAACAGCATGGATTATACTCTTAATGTACTACTGAATACATTGTTGTGCTAATTTATATTGTCTAAACGCCTTTTGTTCCTCAGACTGTTTTTTTGCACTCTTCTCCTTGATTTGTTATAATGTTTGGCAATCTATGCTCCAAATGTTTTTCCCAGCCATCCAAATAGTAAAGCCCAAAACATGACAACAACTGACATTTTAAGCAGCAATAATCAGCAAAATATGCAAGTTTTGTTTGGTTCAGTGGCATTGTTTACACTCTGTGCCCGATTGATGAGGCATTGTGAAAACACTTTTTTTCATCCTGATTTTGAGCAAATAAATGCGGTCTTGATGAGCTCGTTTCAAAAAAATTTAAAAAGACACTTAATTATTCTGAACTAACTTATAAGTAGAGTACATACACACACACATATGTATGATTTATATGAATTTTGAACAGCAAGCAACAATATGTGCTATGCTTGTTGTTTACTCTTTATTGGAAAAAAGCATGATGGCTTTAAAGTCTTCATCTGAAAGGTTTCAGAGGACCCCTTTGAACCCCCACCCCCTCTTGTCCTCCCCTCTCATCTCCTCTAAACTAGTTTAAGGAACACAGAGGCTCTGCGCAGCTTTCATATCTCCATGGTAACACACCCCCTTTGGGGTCCTTGTGGAGTTTTTTGTGTGTACTCAATGTTGTTGTGTTTGGGTTTTGGCACAGAAACTCTCAATATAAGGCCGAGAACAAAGCGTGATGATAAAACATAAGCGTGATTAAAAGATATTCTGTGAGATGAATCCATTATGACATCACAGTCATTTCCCAGTGCGGCCATGTTCCTCAGGGTGCCTGTCTCTATTCGACTGCCTCTGCTTCTCTTCAGCGCTGTGGGCTGTCTATAGGAGGCCTTCCACTGACTGTGAATGGTCTTTTTGTTGGGGAACAGTGAGCCATTTCTGCTCCCACAGAAAGCCCTGGGTAATTTAGTGTGGATGCCAGGAAGTCTGAGCTCACAGAATGACAACAATGGCAAACGTTATTGCTCCACCTCAAGGGGTGGAAAAGAAAGAGACAGAAAAAAAAATAACTATGGTGATAGAATTCTGCTTCAGCATCCTCCCACACGGCGAATTCCTCTTAAATCTCATGCGAGGATAGGAGGATCAGAACACAACCTTTATGGTGCTAAACAACCATTTGTGCTTTAAAGCATGCATCACGGGACATGCTTTATTGTGGCACACCATTCGGTGTGAGGTAGATCTTTTCCCCCACACAAACTAACAAATCAGTTGAAAAGAAGAAAAGAAGAACCTAACCAACTGTTTAAGAAAAAAAGTTCAAAATAGCCCAGCAGAAAGCTTTTGAAATTTGTCCTTGTCTGCCATCTAGTGGGAAAGCATCATCACTGGTGTCTTTTTTTTTTTTTTTTTTTACCTTTGGAACATTTTCTTCTAACCATGGCAATTCTTCATGGCAATTACCCATAGAATTCAAATTGCACAATGTATTTGTAAATACAAATACTTGTACTATAATTTTTTATATTATTATTGTTTATTTTTTATAAATGATTTAAAATCCCTCTACTGTGTAACATCTCTGTAGAATCTACTGTAAGTATTGTTTAAATTTTTAGTTGTTCTTCTATTGTTTTCAGTGCTTTTTTTTAATCATAAAAACTCACTTCGTATTAACATTAACATTTATTTTTGATACTGCAAATACAGATAGCATATCTGACAGCAACGTTTGCTTTCATTTTACTCCCATAACGTTTTTCCTTTATCTGTTTTGATTTGTGTTATTATCATGTTACTTCAGTTTGTTTAACTTTGTAGATTTTTTCTGTTTGAAAAAAAAAAAAATCTCTCTTTCATATCAAAACACGGATAGTCGTAAAATGTCGTGATAATCTACTGTCAGTTCCGTTGAACTCTCTCAATCACCAATCGCCCCAGGACGACATCGCATTCTTTTCATAGCGATATCACATACTTTATTTTCGCAAACTAATATGTGTTATTTTAAAGTAATACATGTGTGTATTACCGATTTGATGAAACCTTCAGCAATCACAAGTGTAATTTTACGGCAGTGTTACGTCAGCAGTGTCCTTTCACTTTACGGCAGGGCAGCATGTGGAGGTCAGAGTTACAGAATCTCTCGGTCAGAGACTGAAAACTCTCTAATTATTAAACATTAAGATTTGACAGCTCAGTACAGTGACATCTATGTGGGATTTTCAACAGAGGATAAACAGCACAGCACCGTCGATAAAGAAAATCGTTTGGCGCCGTTAACCTCCTTCAATTTGACGCGAGTCAAGGAAGAAGTCTGATCATCGAGACGGTTTTCTCTGTATCATCTCTGAAGACATGGATAATAACACACCGGCATCAGGAGGATTTAAAGGGGGACTCGGGAGCCTTTTCGGTGGAGGAGCCCCTGAGTATTCAAATACTGAGCTCGCAGGAGTACCATGTAAGTGCTATGTGGCTAATCTTTACTTGCCTTAACAGTCTGGTTCACATTATTGGTTACTGTGAGTACCTGTTCATTTCTGATAATGTATAATGAATGTTATCTGTTATTTTCAGTGACTGGTATGAGCCCTCTGTCGCCCTACCTTAATGTTGACCCTCGTTACCTTGTACAGGTGAGTTTCTGTCCATAGCTACATGTCAGGCCTATTTAAATGTTTGCGTGGTAGAAATGATTCTGTCTTAGGAATTGACAAAGTCAAACTCATGTTAGAGGTTTAAATGCCTGAAATAAGGGGCAAGCTGTCACAATATGAACTTGGTGTAGGCTTTCATGAGAATATACACTACCCGTCAAAGTTTTTGAAGAGTAAGATTTTTAATGTTTTTTTAAATAAGTCTCTTTTGCTCACCAACCCTGTATTTATTTAATCGAAAATACAGAAAAACAGTAATATTTTTACTGGTTAAAATAGCTGCTTTCTATTTGAATATATTTTAAAATGTAATTTATCCATGTGATCAAAGCTAAATTTTCAGCACTATTACTCCAGAAATGATAGAAATTAATATTTTCATTTAGTAAGGATGCTTTAAATTGATCAAAAGTGATGATAAGGGCATTTTTATGTTACAAAAAAATTTCTGTTTCAGATAAATGCTGTTCTTTTGACCTTTCTGTTTATCAAAGAAACCTGACAAAAATTCTACTCAGCTGTTTTCAGCATAGTAATAATAATAATAAATGTTTTTGAGCAGCAAGTCAGAATATTAGAATAATTTCTGAAAGATCCCAGGACTGGAGTAATGATGCTAAAAATTCAGCTTTAAAATCTCATGAATAAATGACATTTTAAAAAATATATAAATTGAAAGCAGTTATGTTAAAAAGTAAAAGTATTTCATCATTTTACTGTTTTTGCTGTACTTCAGATCAAATAAAATCCAGGCTTGCTGAGCAGAAGAGACTTTTTACTGTTTACTGTTTAAAAACTTGACTGGTAGTGTAGTTTAAACTTTTTATTAAAATCTGCTTTCACTAGTTGATCTTTGCTCTAATGTATATTAGCGTGGTTAATTGTGTTCCCTGGTTTATACAAGCTATTACAAAAAATATGACATTTGAATTACAGTAATACAAAAAAGCTTCACATTTAAGATACCATTATGTTGCTTGTCTTTCTCCCATAGGACACTGATGAGTTTATCTTGCCAACTGGGGCAAATAAAACCCGTGGTCGCTTTGAGCTGGCCTTCTTTACCATCGGGGGATGCTGTATAACAGGTGAGGCTTTTGTCTTTTTGCAAGCTTTGATCAATCCGAGTCTTTAATCGTCACCTGTTTTAACTGTTGTTTATTTCTTTGAAGGTGCTGCTTTTGGGACACTTAATGGTCTCCGTATGGGCCTGACAGAAACTAGAGACATGCCGTGGTCAAAACCTAGAAACGTACAGTAAGTGTGTGCTCTTTAGTAAACTTAAGAGATTAGAATTTACACTATCAGTCAAAAGCTCTAGAACAGAATGATTTTTCAAGCCTGCTTGTTACTTTGTAAAATATATTCAAATAAAAAGCAGTTGTTTTAAATAGTAAAAATATTTAATAATTTTTCAGTTTTTGCTTTGGATCAAATAACTGCAGGCTTGGTGAGCAGAAGAAAAAGCATTAAAAGCTTATGACAAATATTAGCCTATTTTTAGTGACACTGAAAACTCGACAACTGAAAATATTAATCTGAAATCATTCCCCGGGCACTTTTTACTAGTTAGTGCTTCTGCAATGATACATTTTGAGCATATCAGATTCTATTTTTCACACAGATTGTGGATAAGCTACAATAGATAAATTTCACTGTGACCAAAAATAATGCTAGAGTATCAATAAGTACAATTCATTAACCTAAAGAGGCAGCTCCTTGCCAGAAAAAATTATTACGACTGGTTTGTCACCAGTAAACACAACAATCTGAACAGCATTTAGAATTTGAGTTGGTGTTTGGTTAAATTAAAACGTTAATTTCAGTTTTCGTGTTTTATAAAAAATAATTTTGGTCCATGGTATTCACTAAAACGGTTTATCCATTGTTTATTATCCATAGTTCTACTGTAATACTGACCTATGTTATTTTCTGTCAGAATTCTGAACATGGTCACACGACAAGGCGCATCATGGGCCAACACACTAGGATCTGTGGGTAAGAAATGCATTGAATTCAAACATCTTGTGTAAAAGAATGTCACAATCTGTTGTGTAGTTGAAGAGATTTATGCATAACAAAATATTGGTTTCTCTTTCTCAACAGCTCTTTTGTATAGTGTGTTCGGGGTGGTCATTGAGAAGGCCAGGGGCGCAGAGGATGACCTCAACACGGTGGCAGCTGGAACGTTAACAGGGATGCTTTATAAATCCACAGGTGAGGAAAAGTGACATTGACTTAAGTGCTAAGTTTCAATATTTACTGTATTTATTAATATAAATTTACATTTATTTTGTACAGCTGGACTCAAAGGAGCTGCCAGAGGAGGTCTCGTTGGTTTAGCCATGTCAGGCCTGTATGCTCTTTACAACAACTGGGATCACCTGAAGGGGACATCGCCTTCACGTTACTGAGGATGACTGAGAGCTCAAACTATGGACTTATTTTGACTCTGAGCCTATTCTTAGTTTTTATGTTGCATCCACTTCTTTATGAAACCCTTGGACCACGACACATGCACAGACTTTTTCAGAGTTACATCAAGTATAATATTTAAATGGAAGAGCCAGACTGCCTTCAGATGTGTGGACTAGCTGTGAATTTGCTGGTAACATCTAAGTTGTTCATGTACATCTTTGTTGGTGTAAGATGCAAGAACAGTAATCATGAGGTTTTATCTGTTCTTGTTGTGGATTGATGCATTTTGTCAGTGCTGACTAAACAGGCTGCTTCCTGTCTGAAACCATTGAGAATAAAATACAAGTTTCCACTGTTTGAGACTCTTCATTTGCATTTTAGTAATATTAAAGATTAAATGGGTCATCGGATGCAAACTTCACTTTTTCATGTTGTTTGAACATTAATGTGTGTTGGCAGTGTATGTACAAATCTACCCTATAATGATAAAAATACATGCAGTTGTTTTTAATTAATCTGTAAAAATAATATCCCCTTTTTCAAATCGAACCATTCTCAGATGCCTGTAGGTGTGCCGTCACACCGACAGAGGCCGCTCCCACGATAGTTGATTGACATGAGCTCTTACCTCAGACCAGCTGTCACAGTCCAGTAACTTTCCTTGTTTCCATGCCGAAGCAGGGATGTAAGTTAGACAAGAATATCTCTGATTGAGCGATTGAGGTGTTGTGTTGCTGGATGTAATAATGAACATAGTGGTCGTCACTTACTCCCGACATCTGAGCCGCTGAAGATGCAAAGGATTGCATTTGTTTGTGAATGGAATGCGCCTTTCCGATCTACATATATCCGTCTATGTTTGCGCAAATCATTCATGATCCAGCTTCACTTACAGCAGAAGTGAGTATAAGCGTTTTTTAATGAATCTTTGCGATCGCCTTTCCTAGTAGTTAGGAAGTTTAGTGGCTAAATGTGGCTAAAGTAAACAAGCTCCTCATTCCACAGCGATAAGAGAGGGGCGGGGCGAGCAGAGCTCATTTGCATTTAAAGGAACAACCCCTTAGAATGAGATGGTTTTTGCAGAGCTCATTTTGACAAGGTAAAACGGGTGTTGTTTTACAAAACCATTGAGAATTTTTAATCAAAGTATATTCGAGACTTTTCATTAAGACCCTAAAGAATCATATCAACTTGTGGAAAATGGGCATCCGATGACCCGTTTAAATTTGTGTTTGCTGTGCATAAATAGTCAGTCTTTCATTCTTGGAGATACTACACCATCTTGTATTCCTGTAGCTCTAAATAAAATGTAAATAACTTTAAATAATGCTTAAATTTGCAAATAAAGTTTTTATAAATAGGTTTATTTGTAAGCAGGTCAACCTTGATTTCAACAGTCAATGAGTAAAGACGAATGATAATTCTAATATTCCAGAATGAATGTCCGTGACTTTGTTACGATATGCACACATGGTCAGTTTTTCAGAGTGAAAGCATTTAAAAAACCTTTCAGTGATGTTTCTCAACCAGAATAACCATTGGTTACTCATCCTATTAATCAAGCAGTATTATACCACTAACCCAAACTTTTTTTTGAATACTTGTTGTGAGTGATAGATTCCTATATTAAACGATACAATAATTAAAATGATCTTAAAATAATGATCATGAAGGAATTTGTCTACCATCCTGTGTAGATATTACCTGCACTGTTCAGTGAAAACCACTGCACTTAAGATTGCTTTTAAGGGAGACCGTCTCCCACAACAGGTGAAATTTTCTATCACTACATGACGCTGACCTTCAAAGCACCTTAAGAACTGAACGTTGGACTGCCCGTGATCGGACATACATGCCAGTCCTTACAGAAAAAAACAAGGCCAACTAACTTGATGAGTGTAATGTTGAATAGCCAGGACTTGTACAGATGTTTCTTGGCTTGTCGAACACAAGGTGGGGATCAATGTGATTTAGCTGAAAGCAGTTAAAACTTTGCGGTTCATGTACTACAGCGAAGCCCGTCTCACATGCATAGCGGAGAAGCGACCCACAAACCAAGCACAAACTACCCTAACTTGGTGGCTGGTGGTTGTGATGCTGTACACCAGCTCCCAGCGCACGGACCACAAATGGATGAGCAAGTCCATGGGCCAGACCCAGACCGGGACATAGCGCTAAACCTGTTGCTAGAACGACTCTTCCTGTGCCTACAAATGTGGACAAGGAATTCTCTGAGGTCGGAACTTAGTGCAAGAAGAAGTCCCTGATGCGTGTGGCCTCTATCCATGGGATGTAGGCTGCGGTGCGAGTGAAGACGCTGGGCTTGTTCTCCACCGTGCATCCGATAGGACCGAAGCTCACAATGCCGTGGACCTCCCAGCGGTCACGCCCCACCTGGCACAGCAGAGGGCCACCAGAGTCACCCTACAGAAAGAAGAGCCACAAAGAAGGTATGAATGGAGTTAAAGATGGAACACCTTGATGTATTTTCCGTAAAACTTCTATCTGTCTTCTCACCTGGCATGCGGCTGGGGTTCCTTCTCTATCTCGGAAGCCAGCACAAATCATTGAGTCTCTCACACGGTCACCCCAGAACTTCTTCTGCCTACAGGTCTTAAAGTCAATGATTGGGAGCTGAGCTTGGTTCAGTGCCTCAGCAAGTGAGACATTTTCTTTCCCGCCTAAAGATTTACAGAGGAAAATAGATGCCAAACCCACATTATAGATAAGTAGATCACCTCAAAGATATAAAGATATTAACGAAACATTAAAACACTATTTGTTTTTGCCTCAGGGATGTAAAATAAACTAGGTTTTATGGTAGAAACCACAGTGGCGTACGGTGTCACTGTACACTCTTTACATTTTATCTATAGGTCTGTTTACACCTGGTCTCTTCTTGCATTTTCACTGATCGGATATCAGTGTGATTTTTTAAAACTGTTCTGTTTACACTAGGCCAAATAATTGTGTCTCCACTCAATGGATAAATATCCAATCTTAAATTCCCGCGCCATATGCAAATTTAAAAGAGTTAACGTCAAGGACAACAACAAATATGCGCTGGATTCGTTTGATCAGCAGCTAATTTTAAGATCAAAGACCGCAACATGAAAGAGAGCGGCACCAGCGCTGGAAAGTTTGTTTTAATACTTTTAATGATGATTAAGTGTTGAGCTTCTGCGACTCACTTTCAGTTT
>JAHKKF010495426.1:0-11892 GCA_019740295.1 Labeo calbasu | reverse complement strand
GGATCGTTTACAACCCCATTTGGGATCATTTGAAGCCGCATTTTGGAAGTTCAAACTCGGGGCACCATAGAAGTCCATTATATGGAGAAAAATCCTGAAATGTTCTCCTCAGAAAACATAGTTTCTTTATGAACGAAGAAAGAAAGACATGAACATCTTGGATGACCTGGGGGTGAGTACATTATCTGTAAATTGTTGTTTGGAAGTGGACTTCTCCTTTAATTCTCCTTGGACACTCTTACTTGTCGCAGTGATGCAACTGGTTCTAACAAGCAAAAATAGTTAAACAAAAGTAGTAAATACGTTTTAGTTGGCTATGGTAGAAATAAACTACCTGGCCATCAGACTAAATGCTGTGTTTGTTAAAAACCAAACACTGTCCATCATACAGCAAAAAAAGGGAAATCTACTTTTTGTTTTATTTTAGAAACTGTTCATCTAACTGACCTTATCTACAGGAGATTTAAACTGAGTGACACACTAATACCTTCTGGGTAATGACAACTCTCTGTCAGTCATTTAGTTAGTCAATTACAAACACTGACATGGAGAGATGTGATCTTCTATTCCCTTTCTCTCTAATTATCATTTAATCCCTTTCTTCCTTTCTCCATGGACTCCTTCAGGCTCCTTAAACTTCCTTGGCTGCTGTTCTGGGAAATGACATCACTATATGTCTCATCTTTTCTGCCGTGTCAGGTTTCTCCTGTGCTTTAAGCATCTTACTGTTTTAATTGGGCGCTCTGCATCACTTCTCTCAAATGACTGAAGTTTACCGCTGAGGGACTTACAACAATGTGGTGAATGCCGTAATGCATGAGGATGTCTGCCAGGGTGAAGACATTCCCAGCCAGGTAAACTTTGTCCTCCAGGTACTGGTTAAGTTCCTGCAAGGGAAGTATAAAAGGTCGTCACTCTGGGCCTGCTGTACTGCCAAAAATGGGAATTTTGGAGGGTTAATACTGTAGGGTCATACAGGAATAAAACTTTAGATGCATTTAACATGAACAGACTGAAAGCTTGCTTTAAACAAAACACATTATATGGTACATTGATAAGGAAATTGTTTTATGAATAGTTTAGCAGGATCACCAACATATAAAAGCACTCTTACTGTTAGAACACTGTTGTTCCATTTACTGCAGTTTAAGAGATCACAGCTGTTGGCGGTTTAACAGGGCTCCAGACAGATAATAAAATTAACTTTGCACACTTTTTAAGTAGAATTTGCACCAATTTAAAATCTATTTGCAACAGTTTATTTGCATCAGTATGTACTTTCACCATAGTGGGACGTTTGCTAATTGCATCTTTAAACCGCATGGGAGTGTTTCTTTCACTGCTATATGGCATATTTCTGTTGTCTGCTTTGCTCACCGTATGCAAAAACACAAAAAACATTCCATGATGAAGATAATCAGTCCTAAACTCACTGTATTATTCCATTTATGTCTGATTTAAAATGAACCAAGAACCTGAGATGTGACCCTTCATTTTTGAGACTTACAACAGCCTTATTTATGCCATATGACACATTCAGTCATGTTGCAATAAATGATAATCCAAAGGCATTATTATTTTGAAAGTCTTAAAAGAAATCTCTTATGCCTAAGCAAGTATACATTTCTTTCCATCTTTCCATCTAAAACAACTGCTTTCCATCTTAATATATTTTAAAATGTAATGTATTCCTGTAAAGGGCAAGCTGAATTTTCATCAGCCATTACTCCAGGATTCAGTGTGTCACATGATACTTCAGGAATTTGCTGCTCAGGAAAAAAAGTTTCTATTATCATCAATGTTGAAAACATTTTTATTTATTTGAAATAAAGTCTTTCGTTTTTTCCCTTTCTATTTTTTTTTCTTAGTGGTGTGCCGTAAGATTTTTTACTTATAAAAACTGTGCCGCTGCAGAAAAAAGGTTGGGAAACAGTGGCCTAGTGGCACAGTCAGTTTACTACAGTTAAAAAAGGTTCATTCTGTATTGTGCTTAAGAACACCACTTTCGGCTTGTTGCTTTCTTCATCACTTTAAATGTAACTCATCCATTCTGCTTTTAAAGCTGGAAACAGCTGTATTATAAAAGGCCTCTTGAGAATGGAAGACCTAAG
Organism: Labeo calbasu; assembly: GCA_019740295.1. Lineage (NCBI taxonomy): Eukaryota > Metazoa > Chordata > Actinopteri > Cypriniformes > Cyprinidae > Labeo > Labeo calbasu. Next base: position 9,781 of record JAHKKF010495426.1, on the reverse strand, counting down.
GTTGGAAGTATTCAAATACTTCAGTGACTGTAACATGAATGGTTTAGGGACCGCTATTCACGATATTAACTATTTTCTTATTAGCAATTATATTCCTAGGCAAATTGGCTGTTTATTAGTATGTAAAATGGACCTTAAAATTAAGTGTAACCAAATGAATTGTAACTGTGGTATTAAGGGTGTCTGATTGATGGAGTGCAGGCATACAAGTGTGTGTGCTTGTCTGAGTGTGTGTAAATAGTGGCTGATCTGAACACTGTTCACTGCCTCCATTAGCCCTCAAGACGCTATGCTGTATTGTGCACAAGTGCTGAAGATGCTCCTGTCCCCTGAGACCTGCACCAACACACACACACACACACACACACACACACACACCTCCCCTGCTGTAGTGTCTAGGCTTTGGAAAGTTTTACATCAAATTCACTCTTGTTTTGTTCAAGAAAGAGTGGATGGACAGCCTACAGACACATCTGTGTTACGCTGGACCATGCGGATTTATGAGATGTTGGCCAGGGGGTTTATATATTCTGTCTGAAATGAAGCTCAACATTGTGCACAGTTCTGTACCAAGTGATACCAAGTGATGACTACTATATACCATCAAGAATGAGCAACATGTTTTCTACATTTGGTTTTAAAGGGATTATTCACCCAAAAAATTCAAAATCATTTACTTTTGATCTCATGCTAAATTCATTTTATCCAATAGTTTTGTGTTCACATTAACTTTTTTTTTTTTTGCATTTCCAAATTTGGCTCAACATTCCTTCACATAATTTTCAAACGCATTCTCTTTTGAGGAAAGATTTGAGGAAAAGCAAGTACAGTTGAATTTTGTTTACCTTATTTGATGTCCTCTACATTGATATGTCTAGATGTTTACATTCTTGAATAAAAGCCAGTGCATGCCGTGTTTTATGTCTTTTTTATTTGTTTTAAAAATGAACAAAATTTTCATGGATTTTTAACAGCATGAGTGTGAGTAAATGACGGCAATTTTCTTTTTTTTTCTACAGACAGTAGAAAAACAGACAATAATGTTAAATAGGGCTACAGACTGACAGCACTACCAGGGAGCCACTGCATCCTAAAATAAAATATTTAGAAGCCAATTTTCTAATTTTAGTTGCCAACTTATAGAATTGCTCAATATAAAGACTTTGGTTCTAATGTCACCCACCTTAAAGTTTTACTCTGAAATAAAACTCTCTCTTACAGTCGATTCAACAGTTCTTGTTTTCAAATACATTCGTCCAAGATGAAAATTATTGTGGTCATTGTAAACTCTCTCGAGTCTTGTCGTTACTCTAGTGTCTATTCCTGTCAGCTGTAGGACTCCCGTTTCTCCTGCTCTAAATGTTGTGATCCTGCTTTACAGAGTGCTGTGAGTTGGTCAGACAGTGCATGCCGTGGGCGTTACGTCAGCCCTTCATTACAGTTTAAACTGCCACTATTAACCAGCGATCAGCAGCACTCTGCTCCAGAGCCATGCTCGGACAGCCCTATGCCACACACTGACAGCTACTGCCGAGAGGCGTCGTCCTGCTGAGTGCCTGTGTTAACGAGACTGCCTCTCACTGTCCACAGACAGACGTTTTCTACCTTTAATCCCTTTTGAAATGATCTCAAGACAGCGTGTGACCCCTGCTACCCTCAGCATGTCAATTAAAGCCCATCTGACAGATTGAAGTGTGGATGATTCCGATCCAAAACTCCAATGCTATTATTGAGAAACCCCTGTGACCTCACAGATCCTGAGTTTGGAGTGGCATTCTTTTTGAACACTCAATTGATTCAATGAGAGGATGTCACGTCAATGTTTTCAAACTGATTTAGATGCGAGTCTTCATAAATGACGTGGGTAAATATATAATAATGGCGTGTCTATTTACACTAAATGCAAATAGCCCACCTTGTTGGCAGAGGCTATTTACACTAACTCCGCCTACCAACATGTGATTGAGGTAGTCAACACTACAAAAGATGATTGTCAAACATCAGCTCCAGTGGTGTAGATGGTAAAGTGTGTGCTGTTACCCCTGTTACTCCCTTATCTCATATCACATTTATTTTCAATACAAATTAATGAAATAATCAAATCAAGCATAGGTGTAGGGAGGGCTTTATTGTCCTAATAAGATGGCCTCCATTTAATAATTTGAATTAAAATTATAATTTACACTCAATACGTTATTATTGCATACTGTTTTATAACGTACTACAATACTGAGGTGATATTTGCCACTATTTGCAGTAAGTAGTATAAACAGCAGAAAATCATGCTATTTACACTTAGCGTAAATAGCCTCTATTGTTATTTACACTTGATGTAAAAAGCCGCTACCATATAATAATTGCAATCAATGCAGGATTCTGGACACTACTTAGAGGAATCAAAAAAATTACAAAGGAAAACTACAACCGCAATTCCAGAAAAGTTGAGGCGTTTAGTGAAATGCTATAAAATCAAGAATATGTTATCTTATCATTCTCTTTAACCTTTATTTAATTGACTAAAGTACAAAGAAAACATTTCAAATGTTTTCACCGCCCAACTTAATTTTATTTTGTAAATATAACCCAATTTTGATTTTCATGACTGCAACACACTCCAAAAAAGTTGGGACAGAGACATGTTTAACACTGTGCCACATGAATTTTCTTTTTAATTACAATGTTTAACTGTTTGATACTGATATTTAAAGTTCTCCAAGAAAAATCCAATCTGGCTTGATAAAAAAACTTCAGATGATCAACAGTTTATGACTGTCATTGTCTGATTATCCTTTTCATGACTGGTCATATATTTTCAAAAGGAGACAGATCTGAACTGCAGACAGGCAGTCTAACACATTCAGTCTACGTCTACGAAACCACACTGTTGTAGCAGATGTAGACTGAGACCTGGCATTGGCTTGATCTAACAATCATGGACTTCCAATGAAACACGTCATCTTGATGGCAGTATAGCGTCTGTACAATCCAATACATGCCTCCATTTCAATGGTACTTTAACACATATTCCAGTCACCAATGCCATTTGCTCTGCTGCACCCCCATACTATGACACTTGCTTGCATTTGCATCTGTTACTAATGAAAGTCTGGATGGTCTTTAGTACTGAGAACTCAACGAAAACAAGCTGAAGCGTGGACCTGTCTGACCAAAGCACACATTTCCATCGGCTTTTTGACTATTTAAGATGAGCTTTGGCCCAGAGAATACTATGGCATCACTGCACTTGTTGTATAGCTTTCTGCTAGAGTAACAGAAATTCACCTTGCATTTATTGATGCAGCTGAAGAATGTGTTAAGTGACAGCAGTTTTTCTGAAGCATCAAACACCGCAGCATGATGGATTCTTATGCAATGCCATCTGAGGGCTCAAAGGTCATCCACGTTCACGTTCTGAGATGTCCTGTCTTGCCCTACACAGACTGACATTTCTCTGGATTCCCTAAATCTTTTCACAAAATTATGTGACGTAGTTGGTGAAAGACGTACATTCTTTGTGATGTTCTATTGAGAAATGTGATTTTTGATTTGTTTGACACTATTGTCATGTAATCTGGCACAAAGTGATGAGACATGACCCAACTTCGCTTGCAAAGACTGAAATGCTCCTTTTATACCCATGAACATGATATCCTCACCTATTTCCATTTCACCTGCTTACTGTGAACTGTTTCAAAACAGTTTAATTTGGATATTCTATAATCTTTTCACTTTTATTTTGCCTCTGTCCCAACTTTTTTGGAGTGTGTTGTAGCCATCAATATCAAAATTTGTTTATATTTACAAAATAAAATGAAAAGTTGGCCACTGAAATACTGGACATTTTTTTCTTTGTACTTTAGTCAGTTAAATAAAGGTTAAAGAGTATGAACAGATAACATATTCTTGATTTAATGGCATTTTACGAAACGTCCCAACAACTGGGGTTGTACACGGAAAAGACAGGAAATCGAAACTTTGCAATATCGTTATATATTTGCTGATGAAATAAAATTGGGTAACACCATGCCTAAACATCATGTAAAAAAAAAAAGTTTAGCTTATAAAGACATTAAGCCAGTTTTTATTTTAACTAATGACACAATAAAAACATCTAAATAAGAGATTAATTGTGCAATGGACAACTGGTTTTACAGAGAATGGTCCAAAAAGAAAAAAATATACAGTGGCAGATTTGTTGATGCCAGAGGTCAGAGGAGAATAGCCAGACTGGTTCAAGCAGATAGAAAGGTAACAATGACTCAAATAACCGCTTGTTACACCAGAGGTAGAGGACCACTCCTGTCAGCTAGGAACAGGAAACTGAGGCTACAATCGAACAGGCTCACCAAAATTGGACAACATAAAATCGGAAGAAAGGTTGCCTGGTTTGCTGTGACATTCGGACAATAGTGTCAGTATTTGACATAAACAATACAAAAGATTTATCCTGACTTGTATCAATGGTTCAGGTTGATAGTGTAATGCTGTGGGGGATATTGAGGGTATATTGCATACTTTGGGTACCAACTGAGTATCATTAAAATGCCACAGCCTTCCAGAGTATTTTTACTGACCATGTCAATACTTTTATGACCACAGGGTACCCATCTTACAATGGGTACTTCCAGTAGAATAACACACCGAGACTGAGAACTAGTAAACACTGACTACTATTTTATGAGAATGACCCCTAATCATTATCATCTTACCTTCAAAATAACTTTGACTTCTTCTTTAGAACAGTTATCTAGTCGAGTTACTCTGTGTTCAAGCCATTGCTGGACCACAGCTCTCTGTTCAGCGCTGTCTCCCAGCAGCTCAGGTCTCTTAGCCTCACGGACCAGATGGGACGCTATAGTGACCAGACCAATCAATGCTGGCCCATTGTTGTTTTGGAGAACAGGGACCTACAAAATGATAAATAAAAGAAAAATGTTAAAAATCTACTTACGAATGCAAACGAGGTAGATTCATTCATTAAATTACTGCTGTTTGTCAAAGCAATGCTCGAGATGTGGCCAAAAAAAAAAAAAAATTTACAACTAAGTTTAGCTGTCAAGTAATTAACAAAAACAATAATTTCTTATTGATGTACAGTGTTGACCAATCACACTCACAGTTATCAATCCTTGGACTCGGTTAAATCACATATTGGTATTACACGTTACACATATTAACATGGATATTATTAACATTAATGTTATACTTATTAAATGTAATTGGTGGTTTAATATGTAATTTTATTATTGTTGTGACCACAGCTGCAGAGTTTTACATTTAAAAATATTTTCATAATGTTTACAAAAAATCATTTATCATCTTATTTATAAAATGTGACTACATAAGGTATTGCAATGTGTTTATTAGTATTATTATTAATTGCACTACAAATGTATATAAGCCTTGCTGGGTATGAAAGGGATCCTAACTTTATTTTGTTGTTTGTCTAAAGTAATATTTTGGGAGGTTGATGTGCAACAACACAAGACAACTAAAATAGCCATGTGGTCTTTTTGTAGTCTAGTGTTTTATGTACATCTGTAAATCACCCAATGTATTTTATGTACCGAATGCTCTCTAACATGTTATTTAAAAGAGATTAAGCGATTTTCTTCTCACATGGTGCTGTGTGTCTTTAGTGCTTCAGATCACAATAACACATTTCTGTCAGTGAGGCTACAAATAGTCTACTAACACGCACGATCGCTTGTTTAAATAAAATTAGTCATAATTTATTAATTTATATAACAGTCATGTTAAAATCCTGCTGATCATGAAAATGTGAAATCTTTAATACGAAAAATCTAAAAATTAAAAACCCATTCATTTACACCAATCATTGATTCATACGATCTCTAGCATATGACATATCACCACACACAAACGCATGTTTAAAATTTATTACAGCATCGTAACTCCAAGTATATCACATTCAGCGCTTGATTCACCTTTTTCCCTCCTTGCGTGCTGTATTTATTTGGCTTTTTTAATCCTAGAAATCTCTCCAACGAGCCCAGCTCCCTTAACGCCATCTTGATCACACCGGAAACCAAGCTGACACATAATGCGCTCGCTGATTGGTGGAGATCCTCTAGTCGCGCCTCTCTTACGTCATGATGGACAGACGAGACCACCATGTGCTGATATACCTTGCAGAGTCATGTCTATATGATGAATCTTATACTTTTACTTGCAAAAATGTTATGGTCACAAATGTAAGTTCTTCTGCAGAAAAATTGACATTATATTGATACAATACAATTTTCTATGAAACTAAAAGTAATTAAAATGGTTAACGTTTGTAAACGCTTTAATGTTTTTATATAAATTTGTGTTTCAACCCCTCAATTGTACAAATGTTTGTAACATATATGATGCTTTTTAACAAGCGAAATATAAATAAATGAATTGAATAATTAAATGATGTCTAATAAGTAAAATTATGTAAAATTAACAAAATTATATTACTGATATAATTTCCAGGATTGGACTGAATGCTAAGTTTAAACGATGCCTCTCTTTCTTAATTTGTGGTCAGCCACAAAGAAAATTAAGTTCTTTTTCCAGGACTTTTAATGTCATGAATTACTTCCCTAAAACAAACAACCATAAATTCTTAGCCATAAACCATAAAATCTTCTATTTTTATATTATTTTCTTTTTTTTCATTGCCTAGACCACAGGTCACAAATTACAGTCCTGTTCAGCACCCTACTGTTTGCCAATTTGTCAATTTTCTCATTGAAGCATACAATTATTTGTATGTGTGTATGTGTACACTCTAAAAAAATGCTGGGTTTAATAAAACACAGTGCTGGGTAAAATATGGACAAACTTCTTAATTTCTTGCTTAAAATGAACCCAAAATAGGTTGGAAATAAACATTTATTACTACGTTCAATAAATGAACATTAATAAGGTGAATAACTATTTTACATAAAAGATGTTTACATATAGTCCACAAGACGAATAATAAATAAAATAACACCCTGTAAAACACTGAGAACCCTTGGTTCTTAATACTGTGGTTACCTGGATGGTCTATGACTGTTTTTTTTTTTTTGTGATGGATGTTCTTGAGTCCCTTGTATCTTGCACACAGTTATTACTATTATTAATTATGCATTGTAAAATTAAAGGAACAAACATCTTAGCATTTGTAGAGAGCTAATGGACATATTCCATTGTATTTTTTATTTTCCAGGTTATTGAGATTTACTGAGAATTACAATTACAAGTTACAATGGACCCACTCAATCAGGAAATTATTGAGTGAGTCTTTGTTCTTTTATTGCTCCAACCACAGTTAGGATTCGTGACTTGCATGAGTGTTCACTGAAACAAGACCCATCATACAGATCAAAGAGATGCTGAACTTCACAGGAAGAACCCACCGACACAGAATCCAGATTGTTTTTAGATCCTGCATGGATGTATTGTATACACAATTTTCCCATGTTTGTTTTCATGCAATCATAAGTATATTCTTGATGGAAAATTGAGAAAAAAATTGCCTCTGATCTTGCCATCGGTCAGATCAGGCACAACTGTACAACAGATGAAAGAGTTGCAGTGCAGTTTATAGTAGTATGTATGTATTTACTCATTGTTTTTCATCTAAATCCTGGAAATTTAAATCAAAATGACAGCGAGGGTTTAGAATTTCCCGAGTCCTACAGCAAGTTTCCCTCTGCTTCACTTGGCTGTCTGTTTCCCAGCATCCTTCTGCTCATCCTCCGTGCTGCGTGTCTGTTTGGATTTACACAATCACTGTATGACTCCTCCATAATGAAATGTCAGCTATCAATCAAACCGGCCTCATTAACTCTATAAGGTCCAGGTGTGGGTGACATCATGGAAAGCGACTGCAGCTTTGAAAGTGTTGCATGCTTCTCGTGCACCCATCAGACAAATCGCTGTCTGTCACAGATCTTGGCCGAGACTTCTTATTTTTTTCTTTAAGGGGGAAAGCATGCATAAAACGCTTCTGATGGTGCTCACGTCGCATCCTTTAACTCCTGTTGTGTTATAGGGTCAATCTGACCCAAACTCAATTTGTAACCTGCTCAAAATACTGATAAAACTATTTATTGAATCTTAAAATTTTGTAAACATTTTTCATTTAGGGTTATGAATGTGCAAACAAAGTTTTGACACAGATCTATGTTGGAGGGGGTGCACAAATTGCTGTTCTTTTTTGTGTGACCCCCTCACTGACCTCCAATGGTTTGTATGCAGCTTGTCAAAACTCAACACTTAACACTTGTTAATTATTATAAATATATTATTAATAATTAATTTAAAAATAACCTTTATTGTAGTATGTCATATGTGAAATACACAAGAACTTATGAAGTTTATACTCAAAGTTTCCTTATAGTTGTGAATTGCAAAAAAATATGTGAAATATGAACATAGAAATAACAATAAATGGGAATTATTAAATTTCTCACATATTTGATAGTCTCTGACAAGCTGTTTTCTGTTTTTACACTAATCTTTGGTGTTTCTTTTGGTTTTTCATGTTTTGGCAAATTGCATGGAAAGCAATGTGGGTAAATTGGACCCCAACACAAATAAAAACTGTAGGCCTAGCTTTTGAGTGCAAATAAGAGGGTTTAAAACAATGCGAAAGAATCTAATCCTAACCCACAAATCCTAAACAGGAATACAAAGCCCTCCTGTGATGTTGTGTCTTGTTTCAGGAATATGCGGCAGGATATATCCACAGTCCAATCGTAATCATACTTTGCCTGAAATTGCAGACATATAAGCTTCACACACACTGGATATCTTTAAACAGCCCTCCACATATGCTATTCATTAGTGTTTTTTTTCTCTAAAATCTAAAAATTATTTATGGAAACAAACAAAAGAATAATGAAAATAAAAACAGCTGGCCCAAATAACATGCACAATGAGCACATACACAAACTATCAGAAACGATTATGTGCTCAGGAACAAGGTAAGACTAATTCTCTTGTTATATGCCTCTGCTTTTGTTTGCGCGTCGCGGTACGTCAGACAGTTTTAGCCCGTAGCACTATCATGAATGCACGCCGCCAGCGCAGCGCAGAACGCCGCTGCTGCGCAATGCCCGGAGCTGCCACATCCTGTATGTATGAGCCAGCACGCAGGACAGCGATCCCTACTCCCCCGAACAATCCGTAGCCTGTGGGAGTTTTCCAATGCCAATTGTGATACACAATGCGGGGTCACATTAGTTAGAAATATATTATGGGGTCATCGATGGTGCCTGTGGGGCTATTGCGCTCTCCCACTACCCCTCTTTCTTTATTTCCTTCCCCTTATCCTGATTTGTCTAGTTGAGCCGCGTGTCCCGTGCATAACTGTCTGTACTGCTACCTTTCATAACCTGTAAGTGCAGCCGCTGTATATTTAAACGTACAGCGGGATCGGGCGCAGTCAGATGGGCAGCGGTAGCAGACGTGCTGCCTGTCAGGAGGCATCGGGCAGATCGCGTCTCGGGACGGGACGCGGGACGACTGTGTGACAGGAAGGAGAAACGCAGGCCTGACGCCACAAGAGGCACATATCAGCCGCGGCGGCCGCATGTTTGTGATTGCTCCGTATCTCTTTCTGTCTCCGGTAATCCAAAGATTTACACGGCACATCACACGCACAGCTCGAGAGAGGAGAGTAGGTAACAGAAGACCTTAAAAGACATGACTGTTGTTCTGCCAGTTAATATATGTATATATATATATATGTATATATATATATATGTATATATATATATATATGTATATATATATATAT
>JAHKKF010495425.1:0-10275 GCA_019740295.1 Labeo calbasu | reverse complement strand
CAGTATGTGGCATAAGAATTAATTGAATAAATACAGTTTTATATACAAATGAGTGCTTGACAGTGACTGTATAACAATTTATATTGCTTTTCATGTAGCCATTCTCATTAAATGTAGAAAAGCAGATATGAATTAGATTCTTAAATATCTGTAATTTTCTACTGGATATACAGGTGTTAAGGAGAGTTTTAATTTTACTGTACATAAATGTTTCCATGTATTTTAATACACTTATTTTATGTCTTAATTAACATCAGATTACTGGGTAACCAGAAAGACCCTACCTTACAGAGTCTCAACTGTTTTCCGAAGGGTATGATTACATCACTATCACTATCCAGTGGCATTTTAGTCTGTTTGTCTTGATTTGATTGTTCATTAGGCTATAAGAGCAAACTTTAACATTGTGAACACTGATTCCACTCTAAATCCATAATGTGTTTAAATATTCAGCATCTTATCTGTGATGATCAAATCTCACCCAAAAACTTTGTCTAAGCGACTGATTAACACCACAAAGCACAAATAGACAATATACACTCCTTTTGTTTCTTTAAAGCTCTCTAATTGCAAAAGGATGTTGACAAAAATGATGTATCGTGAGAGGTACTGCCTGCCATTGCCATTGACATTTTAGCTACACTGAATTACACCGATTATTGCTTACAATTTTAATGTAATAATAAAAAAGTATGATCAGTAAACTTACTAAAAGTAAACACTTAATTATGAAGACTTTAGTGGTCTTTAAATGAATGTACCATATGAAATGTACTTTTGCTTTTCACTGAGCTAAAAAATTATACATGTTATACATCTTAACAAGCTGTGAAAAATAACAAATTTCTTTAACATTACAGAAAAAAAATATGTCCAGTTTAAATCAAGAATCAAACAAATTTGCTGAAATCATCAAGAGAAGCAGCTTAATTAAAGATGGGAATCCTGCTCAATACCGCCTGAAAACAAGTACAGACAATTCAAATCAATCTGAACCATACAGAACAGTGACATTTGGGGAGAGAGACAAAAACAAACCCCATAAAACCATTCTGATGGTGGGAGAAACTGGCTCAGGAAAGACAACCCTGATCAATGTGATGATCAACTACATGTTGGATGTGAAAAGAGAAGACAAGGTTTGGTTTGAGATCACAGATGATCAGAGTGACCGAACATCAGTTTACAGTCAGACCTCCAGCATCACTGTTTATGGGTTTTATCTACAAGAGCATGTAATCGGTTTAACAATCATCGACACACCAGGATATGGAGATACACGTGCAACAGATCACGATGAAGAGATCAGCAGGAATTTGCTTAGTTTAAGTGAATCTCCAGAAGTGATTAATGAAATAGATGCAGTGTGTTTAGTTATTGATGCATCTCAAACTCGTCTCTTTGGCAGACAGCAATACATATTTGATGCTGTTCAGTGTTTATTTGAAAGAGATATTGCTGAAAACATTGTCTTGCTCCTCACACACTCATCTGGCACTCAACCAAAAAATGCCCTGACGGCTGTTAAAGAGGCTGAAATCAAGTGTGCAGTAAATGACAAGAATCAGCCAGTGTTTTTCCTGTTTAACAATCGTCAGTCAGACGCTGCTGATGAAGAATATGAAACAAAACAGGAACAATCGTGGAATCACAGTTTTAAAGGAATGGAAGGATTCTTCAAATTTCTTGACACAGTGAAACCAAAAACCCTGAGGATGTCTCAAGATGTTTTGTGTCAACAGGAGTTGAAGGAAAAAATCACCAATTTAAAACAATGTGTTTTAATGGAAGAACAAAAGCAAAAAAACCTGAAACAAGCTAAAGAAGCTCTTAAGCAGGACGAGGAGTATGCCAGGAACAATGAAAACTTTGAGTATGAAGAAGAAGTGCCCTACAAAGAAAAGATTGATATTGATCCTGCTGTGGTCAAAGTCATGATATGCGGAGTTTGTGAGATGAACTGCCCTCATACAGATAGCTCATCCAAAATGTGGAATCCTCTGAAAGATGATCACTGCAAAGTGTGCACAAATAAATGCCAATACAGCAAACACAACGACAGAAAAATGTATGTACCAATAAAAAAGAAGGAGAGAAGGATACATGAAGATTTAAAGAAGGAATATGATGCTAAGATTTGCGAAAAAACGTCTTTGGTCAAGAAGCTGAAAAAAGAATTGCAAGAACTAGAAAAAGAGAAAATAAAGCATGCGTTTGATGCTTTTTACTGTGTGAAAATTCTGCAGATGAGACCACACAATACTGAATCTCTGATCAGACTTCCATATATCAGTTTTCTAACTGAGAAGCTGAGGGAATTAAATGAGCCTAAAAAGGCTGAAACACTGGAAAACATCAAGACAGCTACAGAGAAAAATCAATGAGCAATTGAAACATAAGAGATTAAAAGAAGAAATTATGTGAAAAGAAATAGAGAAACATGCACCAGTATCATCAGTAATTTTGTGCAGAGATGTTGACTGCAATAGTCCTCTCATCAATATACAGTGCCCCCCCAAAAAATATTTTACAATTAGAATTACACATTAGAATTACAATGATTTCCAAAAAGCATTTTGTATCCTTTATTGAGGGAATTGGACATTAAAAAATGAATGGTTATTCTAAACAAAAGTCAGCAAATCAACCACTTCATGAAGGGCCACTCCACAAAGCCATTAGTGTGACAGATTAAAATATGTATTTAAAAAAAAGGTAAAACATTTAAAGCACCTTACATTTATACCATTTTAAGTGCTTAAAAATGTGTACAAAATTCAAACTTGTCACTTGTTTAATTTTTAGGTAATCAGTGATCAATTAGTTTGGCACAAGGTTTGCTATTGATTACTTGTGTGTTGTTGAACACTAGGGGGAGAACTCGCAGGGTTTCTTCATTTCACATTTTATTTTCATTTTAACCACATGGAGTTTTGTGTGTTTATTAGGAAATGGTACATGGAAATTTTTGATCTTTGCATACTCTGTGGAAACATGGATACTTTATGTTAATGTGATCATGAGTGGTGGGTTTCATAAATAAGTTTGAAAACTGTCCTTATACAGCTAAAAGCATGAATTGTATGTTATGCTGTTAACATCCAGATTTAAAATAAAGTGACAGTTATATAGTTTTCACACTATTTTTAGGGCCATATAATATGTTTATATTGGAGACTGGGGCAAGTTTTGTTTTTTTTATTCTGGAGTTATCTAAATGTTATGATTAAATGTATAAACATTGTTTTAGATAACCATTGTCTGGTCTGTGTTTGCTTTCTCCTGACATTTTAACTGCAAATAAATAAATAATAAATTAAAAAAATAATAATAAAGCCTCTGGAGAATCCTTGTGTGAAATGAAATACTTTAATCTTTTCAAATATCCTTGATTCAACAGCATCTGAGACCTAAAAAAGGTGTCACACAAAAAATGCGATGCTTACTTAACCCTTAATTAAGAATTCAAAGGAGTATACACAGAATACATGATCATTTTTTTTAAATAAAAAAAATTATATATATTATATATTAAATATTTGTATATCACCTACATCCAATATTGTAATGTAATAAAATAATTAGTATACTTATTACATACTTGTGTATACTTGTTACAATGTGTTAATTCCTTAATTATTATTTTAAAGGTAACGATATAATATTGTGGGCTGTTATTAGGCCTATCATCAATGAAACCACGAAGCTGATGGGTAAGTATGAGTACCAAATAAAAAAAAGTTATTTTAACTGTTAATGTTATTGTTTTCTCCCTAATGCATGTTACATGAAGGATTAATGTACATATGTGACAAAGCTCTTTAGTGAACACTTTCATAAGTATATAAAACCAAGTATATAAAACTGCAGATCTCCAAAATGGGGCGGGAACTCCAAAAGTAGGCAGAACCTCCAAAACAGGGCGGGGTCTCGTCGCGCAAAGACTTTCCCCATTGGCTCTAGCTTCAGCCTATTATTACTGACTTACATTTCAAAACTAAACTGTATTAAATAAACAGTTTGTAGTTCATTTCAAATAAAATAAACTATGCTATATAAATAAATATGCTCAGTGAGAGCAAAGCCCCAAAGCTCATGGCCAGTGGTTAATGATACAAACGGGAATCCACGAGCTTTCGCGCGAGCCGTACTGAAATGCAGGGCAAAGGTTTTACTTTATCGCTTTGTTTTAAGCAACGGGGCGTCCCGGTTCTTGAAATTCGCAGTGTAGGAGAGGGTAGTGACGCTGGATATAACAAAAAAGGTCCAATTTTCTGGTGAGGTCCGGTTGGGGAGTTACAGTTATTTTATTTGAGAACAACTACAACCCCTTTATTTTATAAAGTTTAGTTTTGTAAGTCAATAACAATAGGCTGAAGCCAGAGCCAATGGGGAAAGTCTTTGCGCGACGAGACCCCGCCCTCATTTTGGAGGTTCTGCCCACTTTTGGAGTTCCCGCCCCATTTTGGAGATCTCCGGTCTTCAGTTTTATATACTTGGAGGGAATCTGTTAAGAGCAGGTATAATTTCCCATATAGCCACCAAGTGGCAGTGTTTCCAAACAATCTCTTTCAGTTGTGAGACTTAAAAAAAAAAACAAAAAAAAGTGATGCACCTGTCATTGTTCCTGCTGCATTGATCTCGTTCTGTGTTGATAATATGTTTTTATGGTTGAGACTTTGCTTTGCTTTCTTTCCAAGACAACAACAGAGAATTATTTATTATTATTATTAATATTATTTAATGCAAAAACTTCTAAAAACTAAAATCCTAAATGATCTTTGGAGAAACATTTATAACTGACATCTAAACAATGATCTGCCAAATTTTAGGAATGTAAATATCTGAGAAACTATTAAAATGGTTGAAGTAGTTAATGACAAGAACACATTTGTGGGCCTGAACACTGTCATTGTGGTAAATTGCGTGTGTGTTTGGGGGAGTTAGACAGGAATCTCGCAGACCCTCAAATAAACCGTTTCGTAAGGATTCAGTTGTAATGTGAAATGTGACACATCTGTTGTTGCCATGGTGACTTTTAGGAATGGAAGCCCTATATAAGGTAACCTTACCACTCCATCGCTGTCCTGTTCAATCGTTACTACAGACAACTTTAACATACACTGTAAAAACCTGAACAAACAGTTAGACAGAAAAGAATGTCTTATTGGTCACCAACAGTCACACATGCTTCATCTGCTAAAAGATCTTTGACTAACATTTATGTATAATCTCTCTCTCTCTCTCTCTCTCTCTCTCTCTCTCTTTTTTTTTTTTTTTTTTTGGTGTTGGTTTTAAATGTATAAATATAGTTCATTTATAATATACACTATTTATTTGTATTACATATATTTATGTTTATATATATATATATATATATATATATATGTGTGTGTGTGTGTGTGTGTGTGTATGTGTTTTACAAATAAACATACAATTATATATTTTAGGTTTTATTTTGTTTTTTTTTACAAAATTCCTTTGCCAGTTGTTTCTTTTTATTTTTGTAAATAAAGAAGTGACTTATTAAAGCTAAAATAAATTAATTATGATCAGTCAGATTATTGTAAGATTATGATTGTGTGTGTTAAATGACCCATCTCTTGTTGGTTTCCATGGGAGACTCCACAGGTGAATTATGGTCTGTTTGCAGAGAGATTCCAGAATGGATGTGTTTGCGTAAGGAGCTCTGTTTCCCGCTCACTCTTAGGCCACACAGGATCACTGAGCTCACGGATACACCATCCTGCATCCTGGATGTCCTCTGCCGATAAGCCCCGTCCATGGATACATCCACTCACGGATCTCAAGGGTCCTCACTTCATCCCGCAGCTCACGGTTACCATGACAACCAATATAAACACACTCCTCACAGTGCATGAAATTATACACAAGCATGAAATTATTGCACATTTATTAAACACTTCAGCAGATGAATCTCATCAAACATCAATCCTGTTTGAATAAAAAAACACTAATTATATTATATATTATATTATATATGCATAAGGAAAATGAAGCTTATTTTCAGGACATTTTAAAACTTTTTTGCATTTTGACATTATTTTCATTCCAATTAAGCAGATTTACCCTTAGTTGCCTACTGTATAATTGTAATTTATATATATAATTTTCAACTGCCATGAAAATAATATAACAATGCACAAAATAGCCTTAAAATCCTGCATTTTTATGCAAAACATAATTTTGTCTTTTTTTCTTTTGATTTTTGGATTAAAATATGGCTCAATATTTATTTGTGAGATTTGTATTCAGAAAGACATATAAAACATTCTTATAATGATCTTTACCATGTTTAGGTTGTGAAAAACGTCAGAAGCATTTGAGGTTTTACATTAAAAGCATTTGAGGTTTATTTGTTCAGCTCCCTGTTTAATGTAAAAAGTGCACTGTTTTTTATGGTTGAAAATATTTGACACCATCAGCATTTAATGTCACAGATTTCAGCTTTTTATAATTTTATATACATCACAAACACACTAACACAATATGAAATGAGCTCAGTCTCTGTCTAGACTCCAACGTATGTGCCATTGTAGAAGAAAGGTTTGTCTGAGACACAGTGACCTACGACCTCTGGAGTCCATCTCTGAATCTTCGGCTGGCCCTTTTCATCTGGTCGCACAATGACCGTGCTGCGGGACGCGAGCGAGGGGTCCTCATCGAAAAAGTTGAAGGGACGCAGGAAGAATCCCACCGCGTTTCCTGGAGTCGCTGTGTTGGGAATGTCTTCAGCATGAGGAATGTGTAAGAATCCCACCGTCACCCAGGCAACCAAATCCTGCCAAAAATATAGAATTGTCAATTGTGTATTTTAGATTTTTATATATATTTGTTTATCTAGCAATTTATCCATTTCCATTAACTGAAATAAATGTTAAAATTATATACTGGACCACAAAATCAGTCTTAAGTAGCACAGGTATATTTGCAGCAATAGCCAAAAATACATTGTATGGGTCAAAATTATCTATTTTTCTTTATGTCAAAAATCATTAGGATATTACGTAAAGATCATGTTCCATGAAGATATTTTGTAAATTTCCTACTGTAAATATATCAATTTTTTTTGTTTTGATTAGTAATATGCATTGCTGAGAACTTCTTTTGGACAACTTTAAAAAGGTGATTTTCTCAATATTTTGATTTTTTCGCACCCTCAGATTCCAGTTTTTCAAATAGTTGTAGCCAAATATTGTCCTATCCTAACAAACCATACATCAATGGAAGGCTTATTTATTCATTTATTCAAAAAAATGTTTAGGATTGGTTTTGTGGTCCATATATATATATATATATATATAGATAGATAGATTCTGTTATTTGTCAAGCTGAAGTACTAAAATGACTAAAAAGACTAAATAGTAATTACTAAAAAACTATAGCCAAAAAATACAAATGACAATAATGCTAAAATTTGAAATCAAACTAATATGCCTACTAATAATAAGTTGTATATTTATACTAAAATAACTGCTATGTGTGAACTAAAGGTGTTTCTTTACATTTTTTATATATTTTATGTTCATTATTTTTATTTATTTATTGATTAATACTGATTTAAGTACTTATTTTCTTTCTTCCTTCCTAACTTTCTTTCTTTCTTTCTTTCTTTTTTGCTAGTTCCTTTTTCTGTTGCCATGTGTTTCAGAGTTTTGGAAATTTGCAGTTACGATTTTAAATACTAGTTAATATGATTAAGAGCAGTATATGATAATCTGGCATCTCTTAACGCTAGTAAAACAGATTGTTTATAGATACTATTCACGTGCAGTAGTTGCAAATATTTTGAATAATTAATAGATTTTTTACATCTGATTTTATTTATACACCAGTCTAAATGCTGAATATGTTGGTTTTGTGTCTGTTTTTTAGTGCTCAAGAAAACCGGTTCACACTGCACATGGTCCATTTGGAGGCCAAACTCAAATAATTCTTCAAGTCTGTATGAGTCATCTGTTTACCTGGTTAACAATGTTTTCATTGTTGCGGATGAATTCCTCGAAGGAAACAACAGGCTCCCAAGGTTCATTCTGAGTGTAGATGCTACTGCTGGTGACCTCATTGTCTTTGTGTCTGGTTACAGCCAATGGGTATCTGAAATCAACAAAATCACAAAGATTTGCTTAAAAATGGAGTGCAAAATGTGTTATTCCTTTTCAAATTAAATGCAAAGGCCCACCTTGACCACGTAATGCCATTTTCCTCCCTCCAGCCACGGGGCAAAACACTATTAGCATGCGAGTTATACTGGATCCGATAGCCTTTCTTATGCCCCCACTTGTTGTTTTGATTGGGATTGTAGAAGTGCAAGTATTTGGGAAACTTCTTGCCAAAGCGGAAGGCAGCACTACGTTCAGTTTCATGCTGAGTCCTCTGCAGTTTCGATTGCACAATGGAGTGTTCTGGGCTCCAGGGATTGGTAAAGTTAACGTATTTCAGATCAATGGATTCAAAGCTGTTGTCCCTCCCTGTACAAAAAGATGCGGAATAATCTCTATTTAGTGTAACAACGTGCAGTTGGCTTATTCGGCACCTGTGATGTTGTAATTTATGCACAGATCACAAAATAGATTGTTATTTGACTTCAGATTGTACACTGATAACAAATCAAGTGCTAAACTCACCTGCAATGTCAAGGTCCACTTTATAATGAATTAGATGGGTGTGCAAGTTGCCAAGAACGTAGTTGTAAACCCTGGTTCCATAGTTCAGTCCGTTCTCAGTGAAGAACGTTGCATGGATGTAGCCAGTCGCACTCACTTTAGACTCCATTACGCCATTCTGGTAAAAGACAAAGTCCCAGATGTAGTCATAGTTGTACACCGTAGATGTAGTTCTGATCACCAGAACATGGTTTTCCAAGCCTCCATAGAAATTGAAGCCTCCTTGGAAGTTGTTGTTGAAGTGTCTCCTCAAAGGAAGCGCAGTGGTCATTTCAAAAATGCAAAGTGCGTTTCTGTAACGCAGAGGCTTGTCCGTGTCATAGTAATGGTAGAGGTCTACAAAATGAGCAACTTCTGGACAGTCGATGCCGGGTGACAATTCATAATCCGAAGTGCCCATTGCCCACCCGGCGTCAATATATTTGGTCTGCATGGCAGCCGGAGTATCTCCGGAGTAGAAGGCGATGGCTTCCTGAAGTGCGATCTCATATGCAATTCTCTCTCCGTTGAAGCGAAGATCGAAGATCTGCAACCCGGCCGAAGAGCGAACCCGATATGCAAAGGACCATCCGGCATATTCCACAAAGTTCCCATCCACCTGAAACCTCCGGCCTTGGGGTTCAACAAGCTTTGCTCCATGGATGTTCGTCGGGGTATTCATGTGTCCACGAGGAATGTAGGTTGAGAAAAGATCCTCCTCGTCATGCTCTGGCAGCTTGAGTTTATTAATCGTCCCCTTCTCGTATTTCTCCACAAGCTCCTCCACGCTGTCGAAATACTGCCCGTTGTACCACACTTTATCAACCGTCCACTTTTCGTGATCCAAATCTTTGTGGTTAATAAGAACCTCGAAACCCACCGGGTGGATGAAGTAGCCTTCCACAAACTTCTGCAGCATGATCCACGTCCGCCTCTCTTCTGGCGCCAACCCACGAGGAGCAATATCCGAGAAGGTCAAGCAGCGATTACTACAGTTGCCGTAAGTAAAGCCGGTGCTTTCTTGCAGAATCTTGTTTGCTTTAGCTCCTATCTTCTCTAAAACCTTATTCAGGTGCTCGAACTCCACAGCGGAGATTGGCCTGGACTCGAAACGGATTGGACGCTCACCCTTGAACGTCTTCACCTGGTAAGACTTCGGGAAAGGTAGGGGTCCGACGACATACTCCGTCACATTCGGCACCGCCTGGTTGCCGAACTGCACCACAACACGTGCTTGCCGTGAAGGTTTCGCCTGTCCTCTGTCCAGTGCACGGAGCGCCTCGTGCTTGCGAGGAACGTGCAGCTCCATAAGGAGGATGCTGTTTTTCTTGAGGGACTTGTCTCGTGTCGAGGTGAGGCCCAGCTCGCTGCAGGAGTGGAGGTAGTCTCTTACGGCTTTCATCTCTTTGGGAGTGAGATCGGCAAACATCGCAGCTCCGTGATGAGCCCACTCACGAGTTCGTGATGAAGTGGTGGGCGTAGCTAGAGAAGCCAGAAGCAGCATCCAGGAGAACCACATTTTGGCTCCTGCAAAATGAACAAGCCACTCATGTCACACAGGTTTATTATACTAATTTTAATGAACTTGTGTGCTGGTCATCATCAAGCT
>JAHKKF010495423.1:0-11652 GCA_019740295.1 Labeo calbasu | reverse complement strand
TTTTCCCCCTCAGTATTGTGTGATAAAAAATTGTGGGAAATAAAGTCAGAATTGTGAGATAAAAAATTTGTAATTCTGAATTCAGACTTTTTTCTAAGAATTACGTGACATAAAGTCACAATTGCGAAATAAAAACTCGCAATTCTGACTTTTTTTGTAAAAATGCGTGATGTAAACTCACAGTTTGGAGAAATAAAGTCAGAATTGCGAGAGATAAACTCAATTATTTTTTTCTCAGAATTGCGTGATGTAAACTCACAATTGCGAAAAAATAAAGTTAGAATTACGTGATATAAACTCACAATTGCGAGTTATAAAAAAGTCTGAATATGTTCTCAGAATTGCTCGTTTATATCTTACAATTTTGACTTAACTCGCAATTAAGACTTATAAAGTCAGAATTGCTTGATATAAACCTGCAGTTGCAACTTATAATGTCAGAACTGCGAGATATAAACTCACAATTCTGACTTTTTTTCACAGAATTACAAGATGTAAACTCACAATTGCGAGATTTAAAAAAGTCCAAGTTTGAGAGGAATAAAAAACAGATATGTTCTCAGAATTGCTAGTTTATATCTCACAATTCTGACTTAATAACTCTCAATTAAGAGATATAAAGACGCAAAAGAAAAAAGTCACAATCGCGAGATATAATTCCATATACAGAATATCAGACTACTGGCATCAGGATGTATTGCTTTGACATTTGTCACCAGCTTTTGACAAAACATGGTGTTCCTTCCTTTTCTAAAGATTTGAGTAGTTATCTTCCACTGCTAAACCAAAACAGAATGAAGAATAGTGTTGGAAAAGAGAAAATGGTGCATTATTGTGGAGCATTAAAGCAGTTACGTTTTTTCCCCTTTTCAAATGTCAGTTTCAAATCATTCTGATGGTACACTGACTTCTATTAAGCCAAACATCTTGTGTTTCTTTCCTACGCTCCCCTCCAAATGCCTGCTCTAGGAGTATGTAAATTGGTTTGGTAAGTGTCTACAAACCCTAGGGGGCTCCAAATGTCACAAAAACAAACAAACTACATACAGTTGCTTTAAACGTGTAACGTCACAAAGCTGCATTAGAAAACATATTTATTGTGGCTTGGTTTCTATAAATGCTCTTGTACTAGGGAGGATGTTTTGACAAGGAAATCAAGGGAAATTTTATTCCTTTTGACATGACTCCCTTAAAAATTCACATGCTGTACAGCCCTAAACATATCATCAGCACTATGCAGTAGGAGACCATTTAAGGAGCTAAACAATGAGACGCTAAAACCCAAAACCCCTCAAAAAATGATTCACAAGCCATTAAAAACCTATAACCCTGCCATCCTGTATTCTTAAAGCTACGTAATGGTTGAAGAAGCTAAACACAGACTGACTAATAGACGGCATCTCCTGTTCCAAACAGAAGCTCGATCCACCCAAGATAATTACGAGAGGAAGAATCCTGCACGTCGACCATGTAGTGACAGACACGGTATAACGGTATTTTGGAAAATAAAATAAATAGTTCACAGATATGGTACTCTCCCAAGCCAAAGCTCATGTTATTCAGCACATTTGGTCACTGCCATCATTTTGCCTGTTCTAGAGAAAATAAAAAGAGCGAAAAGCTCTGTTCCGTAGCTCCGTTCCAGTTTTGTGGTGAACAACAGGCGCTCTATGCCTGTTTAGGTCATTGGTTCAGTCAGTACATTGTGTGTGGCATACGTTAATGTGATAGGAGGCTAGAGTTACAGCATCTGCTGATGTTATCTCCTCCACTTCCTGTTGTTAGGGTCAATGCCATGTAGTTCTTCACATCCCTATCAGTGACCACACATATAGTCGCCAAACTTTGTAGCACTCTGTAAATGTAATAGATTGAGATGATAACTGGAATGCCATTATAGGAGCTGCCTGTTTCCTTTTTAGGGATTGCTGCAATATTATTTTAGAGTAAGGGAAATGTTCAAATCCACAACATCCTTTGAAGCTGAAGACTTATAAATGGACAATGCACTGCAAATTTTCATAATTAGTGTACTGGGGGTTTGAGATTTGCAAGTTTTTTTTTTTTATGTTTTCGATAGAAGTCTCTTACGCTCACCAAGGCTAAATTCATTTTATTAATTCATTAATTTATTTTTTACCCTTAGATAATTAAAATTAAATAAAAACAAAATATTAATATTTTCTTACCCTAATTTTTTAATATAGCAATACTTTTTTTCCCCTCAAGTATGGGATGTTTAAAAAAAAACTAGAAAAGTTTCTTCGGTATGATAATAAAGCTTCATCACTGCAATCTGACATGACAGTTCACATTCAGTCTTTATGAGTGATGAAGTTGAGCACAAAAAGTGCTTTTCTCTGAATGTAGAATTTCTGTCTCGTATTGTATGATAAGTGCTAAAGATAGATGCTCTCAGTCTGAGTTCCCTTGAGCTCCAGCAGCTCTCTTGGTATATAATGCACCCCATATACGGTCAAAGTCTTTCTCCACATTGTAAAAAAGCCTTAGATGATTCATTCAATTCCTAAGACAGTGTGACACCTCAGGAATTATTAATGGCTGATACACGACAAGTGTGAAAGCATCATGGATTTGTCTTGAGGGGATAAACCTTCTATACCACTCTAGATCTTAAGCGGTTAAAACAACAGTGTTGTGGTGAGGGAAAATCTTGACATTTTATTTGACATTTCAGATCTTGAGAAAGCAAGACATGCACCTGAATAGCAAAAAGCCTGAAATTCATCACAACTATTACATTTTATTCAAATACAGCTTATTTGGCTACACATTGGTCACATAAAATTAGCAAAAATCTTGGACTCCCTGCAGCGTGTAATTTCATGACTGCACAGCAATGAATGTCAAAAAATAATGAAATCATTTCAACAAAATCTAAAACTGTGCAAGGTTAGTTTTTTCATGGGCTCCATGTGACAAAGTATAATGTGACGGCTCACTGATTTGCCAGTCCTGCTGGGACCTCTGGCTGCCTTTTCATACCAATTTATTCAGATTGTTGAGACACTCTGACGTTGAAAACATTAATGCCCTTCTTAGCTTTATAATGTCAAAAGCCACCACAGCACGTCTGTCTCCACATCAAAATATGTCTGTTCAAAGTCAAAGCAGCAGTGAGTTTGCATTCAAATTCAAAAGATTTGTATATACAGATAAAACACGTCAGTTGGTGTGAAATCAAACTTTGCTGATTCTGGAGATGCTCCTTTTCAGAATTCGCTTCTCTAACCCGATGTAACACCGATCCAAACAGGCTTGGCTCACTGTGGGTGGGATGAAACTATTGTAGGATCAATAATCCTTTAGGCTGCCCTCACACTGCAGCGTAATATGACCCAGTTTTCATTTTGTTCTTCATGTGTCGGCACAAGGAATCTAGTCAACCGTCCCTTTCAGCTTTCTGAAATTTTGTGTCACCATTTTGTTTGAAACCTCCACTGTGTCATACTTGTATATAAAGGTTTGTCCATGAGATGAATTATTATACCAAACACTATATATTTTTTTTATTATTATTATTATGATTGTTACCTGTAAATAGACAATGCTTGGTGTAGGAAGGTTAATGCTGCTTTTTCCACATGGGCTGTCAAGTTCCAAAAATTTGTTTCCAGCTTCCCAGCAAACAAGAACGTTTTGTGAATGTTCCTATTAAATTATATAAATATTGTTTCTGAATTCTCCCTGAATGTCCTTTTTTAAAATATTAATGGTCTAGTAACATTTTAAAAAATGTCAAAGGAATGTCCAAAGTAATTTTTTTTTTATTTGTTGGTGCATAAATATATTACCAGGGTTCAGGCGCTTTAAGGCATTTAAGCACATATGAAAAAAGGCATTACACATTATTTAGCAAACCTGAAACCACATAAATCAATTGATTTAAAAAGGCATTTTTGGCAAATACAGGTAATTTGGCATTGAAATATGATGTTTTTAATGTTTATGACTGTTATAGCACCAGCTGTGGTCCGATCTCCATAAAACTTTGCACGCTTCTTTAGAATCACCTGTCGCATGTGCTCACCAGGTTTGGTGAAATTTAGAGTTTTCGTTTAGGCTTTATAGGTTTTTGGGCATTTTTGGACAGGCCCCTTTTCTAAACAACCCCATTATAGCTTCCCAAAGGGTACATTTCTTTCTTTCTTTTTTTTGATAATTATTGACCTAGAGATTCCAGAGAATTGTACCGCGTTTTTTTTACCAGAAGTATTTTGTTGTTGTTGTTGTTGTTGTTGTTTTTTCCATTTTCTCAATCGTTTTACAAACCGTTGGATTGACACCAGTGGTTCTAGATACAAAGTTGTTTGGAATAAGGAGTTCTATCTTGTGATATAAATATCATGTGTATGTGTGAAAAATCACGCAATATACAATGTTTATGCCCTTAAAAAATGCGATAACGCCCATCCAGTTGCTAATTTCTTTCAAATTTCTCACAGACCTTTAGGGCCGCCTACTGAGTTTTGTTCTGATCGACTTCTGTTAGCCTAGTCTAATAGGTGCTCAAATTTCATCTTCCTATGGCAGCCATGTTTTTTGAGATACGCAAATGTCCTCATAGCCACTTGTGGCAATTTGGACCAAGACCGTGCATACTGATTTCCATGTCAATAGGACAAACAGATGCATAGTCTTGGCAGTTTTTATGTTTTTTCCACCAACCTTTTTCACGTGACTTCAGATTCAGCTCTTACATAAGTGTTGTGAGTTTGGTCATAGCCGTAATAGCCGTTTTAGTAAAAGTGTCCCTGCCTCTTTCAAACATTTTGGTGTCCCTTTGTGATGGAGGGTCAACTTTAAAAAATTCAACTTTTTTTTTTTTTTTTTGGATATGTATTGATATTCACTCTTCAGAGACTCTTCCTGCAATGGATTGGTACCGATCTGGCAAAAAATGTAGGACTAGTTTGCAAAAGTAGGTTTTTCACAAAATGCCTGAAAATTCATACTTTTAATCACTGTAGCACCCCCGTCAGGCCGACTGGGGCGAGCCTTGGTGGCGTTGTAGATGGTGTGAGTACTACTATCCCTTCAAGTTTCAAGTCTCTACAACTTACTGTTTGGTCTGACCAATCATTTCTATGTGGAGATTGCTGATCCTTAGCACAATAGGGTTTCAGCGCTACGCGCTTGAACCTCTAATAACCCGTAGCAGAGCTATACAGGTGGAGCTGGGGAAGGTGGAGGGTTTCAGAGGAACTCTGAAAGCATGCTGCAAAATGTTCTAGTGAATGCTAACCGGCCATTTAAATGTAAAGCAGCTTATTGGCTGTATGAATCAATCAGCTAAGTAGTTTAACACTGTGAAAATCATCAGTTTGCGTTAAGGACCCATCAGTCTGCGCCATCTAGAGTTCCACGACAAAACTTTGGATTTCCATGAACGATGTATAAATATTGGTTTTGTGCTAACTAGTGCTGTCAAATCCAAAATAAAAGTTTGTTTACAAAATATATGTGTTTGTGTATCGTGTATACATATACATATATTTATATGTGTATTATGTATGTAAATATGGTAACACTTTAGAATAGGGAATACTTATTCACTAGTAATTACAACTTTTCCCTCAATAAATTCATAATTTGCTTTTGCAAATTTCCATAAGTGTAGGTTTTGAGTAAGATTAGGGATGTAGAATAAGGTCATGTAGAATAAGGCATTAATATGTGCTTAATTAGTACTAATAAATGGCTAATATTCTAGTAATATGCATGCTAATAAGCAACTAGTTAAGAAACCATAAAATAAAGTGTTACCATAAATATTTCTTAAATATATGCATGTATGTGTGTGTACTTATATATACATAAAAATATACAGTACACACACACATATATTATGTAAACAAACTTTTATTTGGGACATGATTAACTGATTTGACAGCATTAGTGCTGACATTTTGAGAACGTTATTAAACATTCTGTTTACATCACTGAAAGAACATTTGTACTTTGAGAGAACTTTGCCAGAATGTTTGCTAAAAGTCTGAGAATATTCTCTGTTAGCTGGGATATATCAAATCTTATAAAGTCAGACATTAATGAGTCTGACTTCAAAGACTGATTTCAACTTATTACTCACTGAATAGCTTTCCCTTGTGAACTAATGGCATCAAACCTGACTCATCGGATCTGCACATGTGATCTGCACTATGCTAATGTGATTTGAGTCACCCTATGTTTTAAATAAGTAAGAATACATTTATTTTTTAATGTTTTTTTTTGTGTGTTGATGTTTTGGGTGAAGTGTTCCTTTAAGTTATGGTGTCAGTAGAAAAAAGATAAATGCATGTAGCACATCTTCATAAACTGAACAGCCTGTGGGATCAGGTTTGTGTCAGAGTCTGTTCAAGTGATGATCTTCCTTTCAATCAACTGCTGCACCACTGGTGTCGCTTGCTCCTGCAGATTTCAAGTTACTGACTTGTTTTAATAATTCACATCCAACCAGCTGCCACACTTTGATTCCAACATTAAGCATTCCTGTTGTTTAAGAGCAGTCGTGATGAGCTTCACAATTCATGCGTGCACAGAGCGTGCAGTGTAGTTTAGGTCAGCCTTTCAAAAAGGATGTTTGCATCTCATTTGTGGCTTCAACTAATCACTTTGGGGAGAACAAATAGAAAGGAAATTTCAGGGATTTGCTGTCTCTCCTCAGAGATGAGTAATGTGTTTCTCTCTTTGCATTGGTCTGTTATTGACTAATCTTGTTTGTGATCATTTAATTTGGCTTCTAGCTCAAGAGGCCAGACCCCTCTAACCCTTCAGTGTAGCCCTAATAACAATAATTTTCTTAATCAGGATTATTATCTTGTTTTCAAGTAAGGAAATCAAAGCATCCTCAAAACAGGATGTACTGTGTTTTCAGAAAATATACTTTGTATTAAGTTTATTTCCCTGTTTAAAGTACATCTTTATGTTAATGTTTCACAAAACAAAAACAATTGTACATAGACTTGTATCCAGCAAAGATTTGTTTCAAATAAATGCATCTAAATTACTTTTAAAATATATTAAAATAGAAAACAGTCATTTCGAATTCTTATCATTTTTCACTATATTACAGTTTTGTCTTTATACTGGATCATAATCACTTAATCCTTGTGTAACTGCACATTTATCCCATCAAATAGCGAATATTTAATTAATCTTCCAGTTTTTAGTTGCTTCATCTCACTCTGGTTGCTGAGCAAAACTGAACATAGAGAAGCATCTGATTTAACATCTGTGCTAATATTAACAAGTTCAAATACTATATTGGAGTGGAGCATATTTCAAAGCATAGATATCAAAGGGTGAGTGATTTCTCCATTACCTCCATTAATATATATTTTTACAAGATGATATTTTAACACCTCTTGGGGGTCAAGAAACTCTCACCCCTCATGTAAGTCCACTTATCTCTGAAAACAGACTTCGTTTAGAAAATTGGGATGAGCATAGGACACAGTATTCCTCTTAAATCCTCATTCATAATTGCATATCCAGAATTTTCTGTTTAATTTTAGTCCAGTGGTTTCACTGCAAAATTAGTCTCATATTACCACATTTCCTTAGATGTGAAACAGGCTCTCTCTGGACCAAATAAAAAAAATCACCTTTTGATGAAACCTACAAAAGCTAATAAAAAATCTGGACGATCAAAGCAAATGGCGTGACATAATAACACAGGTGGCCAAGAGAAAAAAAGAACAATAATTAGTCAATAATTCAGTCTGACTGGCTGCTGAATTACTGTCAATACTGTCAATTTTTAGCTGCAGGAAGCCAAGAAGATAAATAATTAAGGAATAATATACAGTTAGATGGTCATCATTGGTAAATAAACCCGACAGGGTAATTCTGTATCACCCTGAAGGAGTTTATTATGCCATACTGACTGTCTTTCTGTACACTATACTGTATCTAACACATGACTACTTACTAAATAATTAAATAAACTTGTAAAAATAAAGTTACTTGTATATTAGCATAAAGCCTCTGCAAAGAAAACAGGCCACTGCAACACTGTTAAAAACACTGCAACAAAATTCCAGTATCAATTTATATATTAACATATACATATGCAATCTAGGTTACTGTCTCTATGGACTAGATAGCTATTTAGCTATAGTGGAAAATTGTTAAGTTCTCTCTTAACAGTTTGTTGGTTTTCAGAGTTATGTTTTCATTATCTTGCTTCGAGTAGGTTCTCATGGGCTAATAACTATCTTTTAAAATGTTTTATTACTATAATACCATAAAAGTAACATAAAAGTTGCACCAGTTAAACAGTGAGGAAAGAAAAAACAAGACAAGAAATTAAAACAGCTCAGCGAACTGACAGGTGTCATTGATTAGGGTTGGAACTAAACTCTGCTGGAAGGTCGATCTCTGATGTAGGGTGTTGTGGGGATTCATAAACGACAATGGGCGTCAGGACGCAAGATTCAATCATTTGATGTGACGGCAGAAAGACTAGCATGTTTAATTTTTTTTTTGGGGTCGTCCACAACGAGATCCGTCCAATCTGTGACACTGGCCAATAGAAGCACAGAAGTGCCTTCGCACATGCTTTCAAACATGCTGAAACGAAAGACAGACAATGGCATCTGTCCTGCTTAGGTGAAATTTTATGAAGGAAATGTTTGTGAAGCTACGCATTTATGATGTTTCCTTGAGGGACTGCCATGACAGAGTAAAAAGCAGTAAAATAAAAACTATTTTACCTCACTTCTTTTTGACCACTGGTCTCAAACTCAATTTCTGGAGGGCCACAGATCTGTACAGTTTAGCACCAACCCTAATCAAACACACCTGATCCAGCTAATCAAGGTTTTCAAGATTAATAGAAACTTCCAAGCAGGTGTGAGTTGGAGCTAAACTCTGCAGAGCTGTGGCCCTCCAAGAATTGAGTCTGAGACCTCTGTCTTTGACAGTCCATACTGTCCTCTTCATGCAATCCAGATTTGTGTCCACTGTCAGGTTTTCTTTCTGTTTGGGCTTTTCTGACAAGAAGACAAAGCAAAATTTGAAAAAGGGGATATTATTTTTACAGTTTAATTAAAATTTAATTCATTAAATTAAAAACCACTGCATGGATTTTTAGTATTATAGGGTAGATTTGTACATACACTGACAACACACATTAATGTTCAAACAACATATAAAAGTAAACTTAGCATCCGATGACCCCTTTAAGACCCTAATGAATCATATCAACTGATATATATATATATATATATATATATATAAATGTGCATCCGATTTCCCCTTTAACAGTTGTCGTATCAAAATATTTGAATACTTAATGGTGTAAGAAACAAACAATCTACATTTAAAAACTGAAAATAATTTACCAAAAACAATAGCGAATTAAAGGGATAGTTCACACATACATGACATCAGTCATCCTTATACTGGTCCAAAGCTGTATGACTTTCTGCAAAACATTTCGAAGGATATTTTGAAGAAATGTTGGCAATTAAATTTTTTTGTTGATCGTTGTATTCCAATATATGGGCAAAAACACTGAGGCATTTCTATTACCCACAGAAGAAAGAATTTCACACAAGGTTTGGAACGACATGGTGAATTCTAATTTTTGGATGAACTATCTCTTCAACATCAAAACAGCCATGGGAAAAAGGCGACCTAGCTTGAAACATGCTTGCTTGACCAACAGTAACCCACTCTCTTAATTTTTGCAATCTTCGCCCAAGGGTTTGTATGTATAAGTCTCTACATCCCTCTATATCCCTCTATATCCATACAACAACAAATACAGCATGTTGCATTAGCAACACTGATATTGAAAGCTAAGAAGACTATAGTACCATAGTTTCAGATGGGGGTGAGGTCCCAAAAAATATCTTACTTGGTTTGAAATGTGTACACAGCTGGGTTTGAGTGACACTTGTTTAATTGAACATATCACTTCATACAATCGCAGTAGAAGGGAGTCCAGCTGATACGAATTGTAAAAACACCTTTGACTGCACATAAGGTTGTTCAGTTTCCCAAAATGTTAACAGAGTCTCACACACAACAGATAAACAAAATTGGCAGTGCAACTCAAAGACACCCTGTGCTCAGTATCCCAGGCTCTGAGCCAATTTCTTTCAACTGCAAATTCGACATTCAAAAAACTACAGCACGTCCACTCTGCTGATAAACACACATTCGCTTGGCTTGCAGCGAAATGGTTGGAGGCTTTTCTGGGTATTTGATTTGGCATGGTGCAAGCGTACACAGGAGATTTCACCAAGCGGAGAGAGTAATGAGAGAACAACAATAAATATCTGCTCTACAGGCGAAAACGCACTGACATGACAGTACAGTGGTCAGAGGAGAGGGGAAGTGTCACTAGAGGCAATTAACGGCCGTGGTTATAGTGGGCCATTGGTGAAATCAAAGGTCCGACTGCAATAGCAGGGCTGCTAGCATGACCTCTGCTTGATTAGTGGTGTGTGCCGGCCAATTCCCATTCTCTGCATGCTTTTTTACCGCTACTATCCCTTGTGAATCCACTTGGGGTCATCCAAGGTCTGCGTAAAAAGTATTAAGTGAGGTCATTTATAATATGAGCCACTGGCTTTCTACATAAGGCTGATTCTATTAATCTCATGCCTCTCTAGGTTATAGTTTCAGGGGAGGAGAGGTGGCAGAGGACATGCTATTCCCGAAAACAACAGTAAAAGCGTACAGAACCCAGATGCTGCGAGAAAGTTGTTGTGACTCATCAAGCAATGTATTTGTGGGGTCAAGCCTGCCTTGAACGCTGTACCGCTGTTGTTATGGTAAAAATAAATGGCTAATCCAAATGCTTCATGGGGAGGCACTATGGCAGACCTTTTAGGAGAAAAAAAGGTCTGTGAAGTACTTCAAAGCATAATTGCAAAGGAAATAATGCATCCATTTGTAATGGTTTTCACCGGAAAAGCTGTGTGCATAAATATAACACCATTTAAAATGCCTAGCTGTCATGGAGTTGTTCACATGAATTGCTATTTGGGATCCTAAAGGAAGGTATTTTTTCATAATAGCATAGTTTAAACATTGGTGAGATGGCTATGAATATAAAAACGCATATTTTCATCAAGCATGACTTGTGTGCTTCTTTTCTCCACAGGAACTGTGGAGCCTCAGTGCGCAAAGTGTGTCAGGAGAGGCTTGGCTTATGAATATTAATTACATTCACCATAGCTGATTTGCTAAATGACACTGGTAGGTGAGCGTTAGCGCTTTCTTTCAGAAAATTGCTAAATTAACCGAAACAGCAGAGGCTTCTAGCTTGATATTTAAGTCATTGTTGTTCACCGCATTCAAGCAGAGTGTAATGAATTCAAAGAGTTGGGGGACCAATTTCACAATTTATAAGTTTTAAGAGTTGCTACGCACCTGGTTGCAATGCTTGTGAATACGATTATGTAAACATGAAATGGCTGCCGTATCCTGAGATTAATTTAAAGGATAGTTCACCCAAAAATGAAAATTCTGTTATTAATTACTCACCCTCATGTCTCTCCAAACCCTCAAGACCTTCGTTCATCTTAAGAACACAAATTAAGATATTTTTGATTAAATTCGAGAGCTTTCTGGCCCTGCATAGATGGCAACGCAACATGTTCAAGGCCCAGAAAG
>JAHKKF010495421.1:0-10850 GCA_019740295.1 Labeo calbasu | reverse complement strand
CAATAAATCAAATGATTCAGTTCATCAAACCAGACTGAGTGGGACCCATTTGCAGTCTTGGCCATTTGAGAGCATGTGCACACGACAGGAAGTAAGTGTGCAAGACTCCCATGTTTGAATAATGCCAAAGCTCCAGTGCTCTTAACTCACACTAAATCTGTTTTGAAGCTATATTTAAACCTAAGCATACAGTTGAAGTCAAAAGTTTACATACACCTTGCAGAATCTGCTAAATTTAATTATTTTACCAAAATAAGAGGGATCATACAAAATGCATTTTTTTATTTAGTACTGACCTGAATAAGATATTTCACGTAAAAGATGTTTACATATAGTACACAAGAGAAAATAACAAGTTTACATACACTTTATTCTTAATGCAGTGTTGTTACTTGAATGTTCCGCAGCTTTTTTCTTTTCTTTCTCTTTTTTTTGTTTTTTGTTTTTGTTTAGTGATTGTTGTTCATGAGTCCCAATTCTTTGTCCTGAACAGTTAAACTACCGCTGTTCTTCAGAAAAGTCTTTCGGGTCCCACAGATTCTTTGGTTTTTCAGCATTTCCATGCATATTTGCACTGTTTCCAACAATTCTGTATGATTTTGAGATCCATCTTTTCACACTGAGGACAACTGAGGGTCTCAAATGCAGCTATTACAGAAGGTTCAAATTCTCACTGATGCTTCAGAAGGAAAAACGATGCATTAAGAGCCAGGGGTGTAAACTTTTGAATGGAATGAGGATGTGTACATTTTTCTTATTTTGCCTATATATCATATTTTTTCATTTAGTACTGCCCTTCCGAAGCTACAGAAGATACTTACATGCTTTCCAGAGCACAAAATAAGTTAATTCTTCAAATTCAAAAAGTTTTTACCCGCCGGCTCTTAATGCAACATTTTTTTTTTTTTTTTTTAAGCATCAATGAGCATTTGAAACTTTTATAATAGTTGTGTCTCTCAGTTGTCCTCAGTGTGAAAAGATGGTTCTGAAAATAATACAGTCGTTTTTGGAAAGGGTTCAAATACACAAAAATGCTTATAAAAAAAATTGTGGGACCTGAGGGATTTTTCTGAAGAACTGAAGAACTGCTCATGCACAACAACAACAACAACAACAACAACAACAAAAACACAGCTGTGGATCATTCAGGTAACAACACAGTATTAAGAATCAAGTGTATGTAAACTTTTGAACAGGGTCATTTTTTTTTATAAATAAAACTATTATTTTCTCTTGTGGACTATATGTAAATTTCTTTTATGTTAAATATACAGGATATTTCACATAAAAGACTTTTACATATAGTCCACAAGAGAAAATAATAGTTGAATTTATTTTTAAAAAATGACCCCGTTCAAAAGTTTACATACACTTAAGGTCAGTACTAAATAATAACATGCATTTTGTATGATCCCTCTTATTTTGGTAAAATAATTAACATTTTGCAGATTCTGCAAGGTGTATGTAAATTTTTGACTTCAACTGTATCCTGTCATTCATCATAATCAGCAACTCACATGAGAGTGTGCAAGATTTCAAGGTAAACTTTCCAGTGTCCATTAAATGAAATGGATATTACATATAATTGTTAAAGTGTTGCCCATTTTATTAGTTATAAAGCATGGTTTTATTGTGATTATGTGTCCTTTTTAAATCTTGACAACCTGACTCCTCATTCACTTTCATTTTTCATTGCAGCCAGGATGTCCTACAAAAATCTACATTTTGTACATTACCCAGAAGAAAGAAAGTCATACAAGTTTGGAATTACATAAAGGTGAATGAATAATGAGAGAATTTTCATTTTTAGCTGAACTAACCCTTTAAATGAACTTAACACGCAGGCATGGAGTCTCTCTTTGCGTGGCCTCTCTAGAGAACCGGAGCCATTGAGTGGTAATTACTGTTATCTGCCACTTGTTTTATTAACACGTGTCCTCAAAGAATGGAGTTCAACTGCGACGCCATGTGGGCCGATGCCCAGTTTGATAGGTCTGCAGGAAGAAATAATTATTATGAGGAAAGCTCTTGTTATGCCATATAAAGAGGGCTTTACTTGGAAACACCCACACGCACCCTCACAATGAGCGAGGCAGTTTGGCTAATGGAAGGATAGAAACTATTAAACAGCACGAGAAGATGGAGAAGATATGTGGGGGAGGCAGAAAGGGAGAGGGAGAGAGAGATGACTTTGGGAAGAAGTTTTAAGTGCAGACAGAGAGTTCTAAAAAAGAATCCACAATAAAAAAAATGTAAAAAAGAAAGGCAGAGGGAGAAAAAAAAATGAGGACATACTGGGTCTTGTCTGTGCCAACAGCTAGTAATTACACGCCAATCATCCACCCTGAGGACAGCATGGGAATTAACTAAGCAGAGAAATTGTGAGGAAAATTCAATTAAAAATTGAATTAATAAATGTGCTTTGGCTTTCCGGACTGGTGTGAGCCGTTTTGAAGGAATTGGACAGAATGAAATCCTTTACCTGTGAAATACAGTGAAAGTGTATTAAATTTGGTTCGGTTTTGTGTGTACATACACCTAATTGTGTCAATCTAAACTAATTTGCAGATAAAAATGTTTGTTGACAAGGTTTTTTTTTAAGTCAAAAATCATAAAAAACAAAACTTTTGACAAGAAAAAAGCTATTATTATAGCATTTGCACAGAGAGTGAAACACAAGCACATGAATTAAGTTACATGATCATCTGAATTTTTAATGTGCTTTTATGAATATAGTGTTGCCATAAAAACATGCTTAAATAATATTTGTGACCCTGGACCACAAAACCAGTCGTAAGTCACACGGATGTATTTGTACCAATAGCCAACAATACATTGTATGGGTTAAAATGATCAATTTTTCTTTTATGCCTAAAAATAATTAGGATATTAAGTAAAGATCATGTTCCATGGAGATATTTTGCAAAGCCATAAATATGTCAAAACTTAATTTTTGAATAGTAATATCAGAGAACTTCATTTGGACATTTAAAGGTGATTTTCTCACGATGTTTTTGCACTCTCAGATTTCAGATTTCAGATTTTCAATACTCGTATCTCAGCCAAATATTGTCCTATCCTAACAAACCATACATCAATAAAAAAAGATTATTTATTCAGCTTGCAGATGATGTATACATTTCAAAAATTTTTTTTTTTTTTTTTTTTTTTTTGATCCAGGGTCACATTTGAATAATAATAGCCTATCTATAGTCAAAGTCTATAAAAACAAACAGTTAATCATAAAATGAACATTATATTATTATGCAATAATTATTAGATTAGATGTTATTATTCTGGGAGCTCAAGATATATTTCTGTATGCTTATTCCAATTAATATTAATACATTTTTAAATGGTTAAAAATTTGGATAAAGTTTAGTCTGTTACATTTTGACAAGTATTGTATGTATGTGTGTATATACTGTATATACTGTGTGTATATATATATATATATATAATGAAGAATTATTATTATTTAAAAATATATATGCAATATGCAAAACTGTTGAATATGACATGAAAAAATGGTTTAAATTAATTGAGATTTTTGTTAAAAAACAACAACAACTATACTTAAAAACAAACCAAAACATGCAGTAAAAATTAACATTAGGTGATAAAAGAGTGAGTCGCATTAACTTGGTGTAATAGACACCACAGTATACCTGCTGTGAGTGAACAGTTAAACAAAAATAATAATAGTAATAATAATAAAATATGTATTTGATGTCGGCAAGGGCCATCTTTCCACTGAAAAGCATTATTAACCACCTAATTGGCCGATAATTAAAGCATTGTTTGTTTGCCACTTTCGGTGAGTGCTAATACTGACCCAGTTTAATGATTAATGGCTCCATAATTTACATTCTACAAGTCTAATTATTTCCTCTCCACCTTCATTATTGCTGCCATGCTAATGGCATGCTTCTTGCCTGAGGGTGTTCCCTCAAAGAAAAAAGGAGGTCCCAGCTCATTTGGTACCCAGCGCTGCATCTGCATGTCCTTGAGAAAGGCAACTTTCCTATTTACAAACATCACCTTAAATAAATATATCTCCTAATCATCCATATTATCGTAGAATGTCCTCTAGCATATGTTCCAGGGGTTGACGGGGGTCAAACAGCAGGAACTGGTGTGACAAAAGACTTTAAATACACCGGGACACTCTTTCTAGCACCTTTAATTTTAAAAGTAGATTTGTAGATGTAATAACTGCTCTGTCATTCTGCTAATCCTGTGCCCCGAGTCTCTGTCGGCCCCCAGCAGCGGCTTGACAGAGAAATTAGTTGCTGCTGCACTGAGTAACTGTTGAGTGTGTATTAAAGCATTTAAAATCAATGCTGACAGTTTAATCTCAGCATTTGATATATCTCCATTGCAAGAGACTGCGAAAATAATGAATTTGTGAATTTATGATTTTTACAATGAGATATTGTGACACAAAACACTTTTACCCAATTGCTTATGTTGGGCCGCATTGAAATATTCACTTTAATAGTTGGCACCCTATTTAAATTTCAATTCTGTACAAAGATTATGCTCATATTTAATTCCTCTGTACTTCTGTTACACAAATATTTGCATATTTAAGTAATGTAGCTCCTTTAAAGGGTTAGTTCACCCAAAAAATGAGAATTCTGTCATTAAAAATACTCACCCTCATGTCATTCCAAAACGTAAGATCTTTGTTCATCTTCGGAACACAAGTTAAGATATTTTTGATGATATCCAAGAGCTTTCTGATGCTGCATAAACAGCAATGTAACTACCACGTTCAAGGCCAAGAAAGGTAGTAAGGACATTGTTAAAAAAGTCCATGTGACATCAGCGGTTCAACCTTAAGGGAGAAGTCCACTTTCAGAACAAAAATTTACAGAAAATATACTCACCCCCTTGTCATCCAAGATGTTCATGTCTTTCTTCTGTCGTAAAGAAATCGTGTTTTTGAGGAAAACTTTTCAGCGTTTTTCTTCATATAATGGACTCATGGTGCCCCGAGTTTGAACTTTCAAATGCAGTTTAAGGTTGTTTTCACACCTAGCACTTTGTTTCGGAACCTGGCGCGTTTCCCCCTTAGCTCAGTACATTTGGGCATATGTGAACATGGCAATCGCACTCGGATCCACGCCAAAACAATCGGTCCGAGATCGCCTGAACGAGGTGGTCTCGGCTTGATTGAAAATGAACTCTTCGGTTGTAGTGAGAAAGCTATCCGATCTAAGGGATCAACGAACCAGGCTATATCACATTGTGTAATGGGTAATTACAGTTCCGTGAACAGCAGTAGCTTTGTTGTGTTGCTAATACGCTTAAAATAAACCTGTGAATGTCTGTGTGGGGGCACATCTTCGCCATTCAAATTCAAAGCGTGCATTTTCATTTTATAATGCCGTCTTATTGCTCTCTTTGTAGTAGGTGTATTTTAAAAAAAGAAATTCCCAACAAATCCTGGACTCCTGCTCAAAATTATAAATTTATATAACGACAGCTACAAAAAATGCAACGAAAAGCCCGCAAAGCTGTTGTTGTTCCATCCTGACGAATGACAGCTGAGTGGAATCCCGGAAAATAAACCGTGAAACTTTGACCAATGAGAGGACAGTTTACTCGTGTGTGACTTGTATTAACACATTTGGTCCGTTTAGAAACTTTGCTGTGTGAAAGCGAACCGCACCAAGAATAAAAGGCAACATTGTAATAATTTTAATCCCTGTTTCAAAACAAACCAGTCAATCTACAGGTGTGAAAGCACCCTAAATTCGGCTTCAAATGATTCCAAATGCGGTTGTAAACGATCCCAGCCGATCTTTTTAATCATCTTGTCTTGCTCCGCCTGAACTCTTTGTATTCTGGCTCAAGACAGTTAGGGTATGTCGAAAAAGTCCAAACGTATTTTCTCCCTCAGCTTCAAAAATCATTTCAAAATCATACTACATCGCTACAGAAGTACCGACCCAGTCTATGCAAAGTGAACATGCAAAGAAGATCAAACACCCTTAACAAAAAAAGGTAAAACAGTGATATAGGATGATTTTGAAGTTGAAGGAAGAACATGAGATAGGAGTTTTTCGACAATTAACTGTTCAACTGTCATGAACCGGAAAAAAACAGAGTTCAGGGAGAGTACGACAACATGAGCATTTGACATTAAAAAGTATATAAATTGTATTATTTTTTATGAATGTGACCCTTCTTCCTTGGCTGGGATCATTTACAACTGCATTTGGGATTGTTTGGAGCCGCATTTAAACTGCATTTTGCAAGTTCAAACTCAGGGCACCATAGAAGTCCACTATATGAAGAAAAATGCTAAAATGTTTTCCTCAAAATACTTAATTTCTTTACGACTGAAGAAAGAAAGACATGAACATCTTGGATGACAAGGGGGTGAGTACATCATCTGTAAATCTTTGTTCTGAAAGTGAACTTCTCCTTTAATTTTTAATGAAAACAAAAATAACTATTTAACCATTTCTTCTCTACCATGTCAGTGTTTGCCATACCTTTGCGAGAGTACCACAACGCATATTTTAATTTGTTTTCCGAAGATAAACAAAGGTCTTACGAGTTTGGAACGATATGAACGTGAGTAATTAATGACAACATTTTTTATTTTTGGGTGAACTATTCCTTTAAATTTGTAAAAGAAGAATAAAAAGACACTAACCGAATTTAGTACTGAAAAAAAAATAGATAGAAAGTGTCTATATAAGAAATTTGGTTCTGTAGGAATTAAGCAATGATCTGCTCTTCAAACTAACCTTGGTGAAGCTGCCAAATGAGAACATATTATGAGCATGTGCCTCGAAATAGGAATATCAATGTCTCTGCTTAATGTCAGGGATTTTTTTTTCTACATGTTCGTGTACTCAGGACCTGGACAAACACAAAGACCATTCTAATGACATGTCTGTCTAGCTTACAGCAAGTCTGCTTCACCCGTGTCACAGTGAGCTTCACAAAGCCTGAGGTTTAACTACTCTAGTGATGACTAATTATGTTGTCAAACACACATGAAAGTCAACTTAAGGACAGACAGGAAGATTTAAAAAGGGCAGTATAACCCAAAATGAAAATTCTATTATTATTTACCCACTCTTCTGACTTGCTTGCTTCTGTAAAACATAAAAGAGATGTTTTCACTTTGCTGCTTCATATGACTGTTTGAGTGTGAAATTAGAATGTTGGAAAGGTTACTTTCGAAATGTAATAGATTACAGATTACAAGTTACCCTATTTAAAATGTAATAAGTAGTGTAAATATTTTAATTAATTTATTAAAGTAATGTAACTGCTTACATCTGATTACTTTTTGATTACTTTTCTAAATTTCTAATGAATGTTTTCAACTTTTAATCATTTTCAAACATTTAAACCAGGCAGGGTTAACCTTATAGTATGACTCAACAGTGATTACTGTCAGACTTTAGAAATCCTTTCATCAATTGAATTAAGATTATAATCATTTAATTTTAAAGCACAGCCCCCACAAAATCAGACTTTAGCACTTCTTTTTGCTTTGAGATTTTTCTGAGGTTAAATACAGATAAGAAATCATAAGTCATAATTTTAATGTTTTTGAAATCA
The DNA here is from genome assembly GCA_019740295.1 of Labeo calbasu. Taxonomy (NCBI): domain Eukaryota; kingdom Metazoa; phylum Chordata; class Actinopteri; order Cypriniformes; family Cyprinidae; genus Labeo; species Labeo calbasu. The sequence continues at coordinate 3,260 of JAHKKF010495421.1, read as the reverse complement.
AATATTTGCATAGTTATGACAGGAATCATAGGCATCTAACAATGCCTTGGAAAAAAATTAACAGTTAATCTTAAAAAATAAAGCATAGACATACATATGTCCTATTCTGTGTCCTAAACTCCTGAAACATTGGTCTCATATTTTAGAGCACTCAGTGCAATTTGGGAAGAAATCAGTGAAATTTGTATGTGAGTGTCTGTGAAAATATTCAGATGTAACCCCCTTTGTAGTCATTAATATTTTCATAAGTAACATTATTTCTCTGTGATGGGTTACAATTACATTTATTTTGTAATTAAATTATGTAACATGTACAAATTGCTACAAATTTTAACAAGACAATTTAACTAAAATGTATGTTTTGTTTATTAAAATATATTTCTAAACATACCATACATTCAGTAGTTCTAGGCTTCCATGTTGAGTGTAGGCCCAAAACACTAAAATGTCAACTGTGTTACCCAGTAAAGGTAACACGGTGGACAGTAGCAAACACAGATGAGCAGGCATTTTATGTACACATCCATACAGATCACCTTTATTTATATAGCACTTTATACAATATAGATTGTTTCAAAGCAGCTGTGTAAGGTCATGTTTGGGTTTTTGGGAAACAGTAAAACTTTTTCTTCACATTTTCAAATTCTAAATTTACCCCTAATTATAGAATGACCCATGGATAAAGATATAGATGATATAGATATAGATATACAGGATTGTGTGAATAAATTCATAAAATTATTAAGTATAAAATAGTAAAATTATGACTTTTCCTCAAAATTACTACGTTAATTTTGTAACGGCATTTCAAGATTATTCTCAAAACATACAACATACAACTGTATTTTCAAAGTCTGGAGGAGTCATTTGTAGTTGCCAAATATCATAGCCAATCTGCATATTTATGCAGTCGGAGTTGACAGATTTCACAGAACATTATGTAGAATATTATGGGCACAGACGCCATTTTATTTTTAGCTTCAGACTCCGAACGCTTCCCATCGTAGGATATCTAACATGTCCAATAATTCAAGCTGATTTTGTAACACATTGATTCTGTTTGTCATGCATTTCCAAGAAACAAGGCACATGTTTCTGATTGTGCAATCCTCAGTCATTTAGTTTTAAAATCTGCTTCGATTTTAAAAGTGGCATAGTGTATTGCAGCCTTAAAACATTGTCACACTTTTTCATACAGGCTGTCAACCTTCAAATCTGGAAATTCATTTCTCTTTCTCTCTCTCTCTTTTTGTTCTTCTTCTTCTTCTTTCTAGATTTAAAGGAACCAAAAATGAAATTTTGCTTAAGGTATACTCATCCTTATGTCATCCAACATGTTGATGAATTAATTTTTTATTCTGGTCAAAATCCATAATACCGGTTCTTCCTGTGAAAAAGTCCATCCCCTGCTGTCCTTACATCAAAATCCATAGACATATTGTTTGGAAATGTTTTGGACTGTTTTCGCTTCTAAATGAAGCTTGATCTGTGCATATTTCTCTGCCGATTCAGATGAGACAAGTCATATTTTATCTGTAAGCAATGATATGAAGATATAAACTTGATGGATTTGATTCTTAAACAGTTTTTCAGTTTACAAGACATTATTTGATGGACTGAATTCATGTGGATTATTATGTTTTTATCAGCTGTTTGGACTCATTTTGACGGCACCCATTCACTGCAGAGGATCTATTGGTGAGCAAGTGATGTATTGATAATTTCTCCAAACCTGTTCTGATGAAGAAACAAACTCATCTACATCTTGGATGGTCTAAGGGTGAGTACATTTTTATTTTTGGATGACCTATACCTTTAAATAAAAATAGTGAGAATAAAAATGCAAGTAGAACTATTGAAAACAGGTGTTATGTAACAAGTAAAATCCAAGTGAAATCAGTTTCAGTGCTCTGGTTGTCTACATACCTTGTGCTTTCATCACTGAGCAGGAGCTGTGAACAGTTCTGTAACTTTAATTTGTTCATTCCTGCCCTGGGCGGTGCTGAAAGTTTATTCTTTTTGTCTGTATTCCTTTAATCTGAACAGATTGTTCATTTCTGATGCACTAACTGATGTTACTTCATTCATCGAGTCACTATGTTTTGTCGTTGCTCTGCTGAAAGAGTGGCAGTGATGCAATTTTGCATTGAATTCAGTGATGTGCTGCAGGCATATCGACCTCAGCTCTGTTAATTTACCATTGGGGATGAGTTGAACAGGGAACAAATTTACATGGTGAACAAACTCCATGCAACAGACTGAAGATGATTCCTGTCAACACTAGCTGTTCACACTCTGTAATAGAGTCATCAATGATTTTGAGCAATTAATTAAAGAAAAACCCCGGCTTCAAATGTAATTGGAGTGCACTGAACGAGTTTTCAAGAGCTACAGCTCTTTAGATGTCATCAATATTTCTACTTCATTCAACTCGGGGAATGTGCACAATGTGCTCTATGTCAGATAAAATTTATTCCAGCTTTTCGAGTAAACATGAATTCAGAGTGTTGGTTCTGCTGTGGAAATACAACATTTTTTCTGCAGTTTAATTTGCAAGCAAAGCTCAGCAACTCTTTTTATGTACAAGGCTTTTAATGTACAAATGCTGCTCAAATTGAGTTTCTTTTCCTGCATGCAACCAGAGCTGCTAACAGGATGTTCAGTTGAGACAAAGGCACCCGAAAAGGTCTTTCTTAAGGGACTAAAAACACTTCATTAACTTGTATTTGCATGACTAACTCCTTTCATGTGTCGTCTGATTGTCACAAGGCCAACAGACTGTAGGCAGTTCATTCCTCACAATTACTTCTCATAAAGCCCCAGAGACATCAGAGGAGGAGACTCTTCAAGAAATGGCCTTTAAATTGACAGAGCTGCTTGAAATAAACATATTAAAATCACACATAATGATGTATGTAAGAATTGGCAGCCTTTCTATGGAAGCTTGTTTCTGCCACTGAATAAAAAATAAAAAAAGGTAAAACCCTTTTTTTTCACCCTTGCATTTCTGACCTTTCTCAGAATTGTGATGAAAACCCATAATTGTGAGTTATAAAGTCAGAATTGTGAGATGTGTGTGTGAGAATGTCAGAATTGTGAATTTGACTTTTTCTCAGAATTTCAAATCACATCATAACTTGCAGTTACAGGTTTGTTTATATCTAACAATTCTGAAAAAAGAACAAGTAAGAATTACGAGTTTATATCTCACAATTCTGACTATATAACTCACAACTATGATCTTGCTGACATTATAACTC
>JAHKKF010495415.1:0-15792 GCA_019740295.1 Labeo calbasu | reverse complement strand
CCCAGGTGCTGGGTTCTTTTTTTAACCCAAATGCTGGGTTCAACTTGTTGGGTCATTTTATTGGGTTATTTTTAATATTTTTTTACCCAGGTGCTGGGGAGTTTTTCTGTAACTAAGTTGCTGGGTTATTTTTAATGATGGGTTATTTTTTTCTACCCAACCGCTGGGTTGAGCCCATCTCTTACGAAACAACCCATCTGCTGAGTTACAGTCAGTCAGAGCGGGCTTTCTGAGTCCTTTACAGGAGGGAGCGGTTCTCAGCGATTTGCACTTTTTCAGTGAAATAAAGGTTTGTATAGATTTTATTTCATTTATAAAGTCTTTACTGTACTGTACATTGTATTATTTTATGCAACGCAACATAAGGACGAGATGTCAGTCAGCTGCGCGACAGTGATGGGAAGTTCGGATCATTTTACCGACTTGGACCTTTGAGTCTTGTTCAGCAAAATGAACGAATCTTTTTTCGAGTCATTTTGTTCATTTTAGCGAAATATAATTAAAATGTTACGTGTTACTTTCCTAACACATCTACTGCTTACACAAACATTGATCACACTACAAACAAGACAAAGCTATAATGCTATAAGAAACAGAAAAGATTAATTAATTGTTTACCTGGGTCTTTAGTCTATGATTAGCTCACCTCACCTCTTGTCTGACAAGTTTTTGAGTTTGAGTCGTTCGTTCATCACGTGACAGCCCCATAAGTTTAACCAAAGCAGAGTGAGCCTGAAAGAGGATTGATTAGTTCATCTCTCGAGTCCTCGGGTTCCAGTCATTCGTTCATCTCATCACGTGACAGCCCCATAAAATGAACGAACGACTCGAAAAACCCGAAGGCTCGAAACAGGTGAACTAATTCCAGTACAGAACCTAATAGGATGTTGCGCATGCGCGACTGAACGAATTCAAGAATGACCCATCACTACTGCGTGAGCAGCGGTTGTTTGCAGGATGGAAACGCCTCCTGCCTTAAATAAAATACATATATTTTATTCGTTATTGTAAAATACAGCATGTTTTCTAATGTTAGTACTGTGTTTTTATGGGAAGTTTTTCGAGTCAGTCATGGCATCATGGCGGCGGTCTGAAGTTCGCAGTTAACCCGGCAAACAGCAGCCCTTCACCGGCTCAGATTTCGGCGACACACCGGCATGACAGTTAGCGCTATTTCGGTAAAAAGCCATTATAGAGAACAGCTGAATACACTAACATTAAAATTCTACTTTTGTATGTTTTATTTTTTATGTCTAAAATGCTTGTTAAACGAGTTTAAATGTATGTAACACTGTAAACTATGCTGTACTCACTTTGTAATTCAGTAATTCAGTTTGTTTTGTATTTGTCCATGTGTTCAATAATAATAAATTTGTGATTAATAATAAATGTTCATAATTTGATTATTGCCGTTGCCTCTAGTAATGCTGTGTGTTTTTATAAGCTCCAGTCCATTTTAAGCCAGCAATAGAATAATTTTTAAACAATAGTTGACTTAAATAAAATAACCCAGCATGTTTGGTAAAAACATTTAACTCAACCAGCTGAGTCAAAGTAACCCAGCATGTGTTCTGTCCAATATTTACCCAGCGCTGGGTTGCCATATAACCCAAGTTGGGTTTTTTAGAGTGTACTGAGGCAAAATGACTGATTAAAGGGATGGGTAACCAAAAATTTAAATTTGCAGAAAATGTATTCACCCTCAGGCCATTCAAGATGTAGATGAGTTTGTTTCTTAGTGGTTACAAATTTGGAGAAATGTATTGGTGGATTTTTGTTAAATGTGAGCCAAAATCATCACAATTAAAAGAACCAAAGACTTATACTACTTCAGTCTGTGTGCACTGAATTTATTTAATACACGAGTTTCACAATTTGAGTTGAATTACTGAAATAAATGAACTTTTCCATGACATTTGTAATTTATTGAGATGCACCTGTAATAGATTGAGGACTCATATTTTAGCTGTGAAAAATGTCTTGATGGATTTTTTCTTACAGACACGCATCTTTTTTACTTTACAAGATGTTAACTGATGGACTGGATTAATGTGGATTAATTGTGAACTATTGTGATGTTTTTGTAAGATGTTTGGACTTTTTGGACTTGCCATTCTGACGGCACCCATTCACTGCAGAGAATCCATTGATGAGCAAGTGGTGCAATGCTACATTTCTCCAAATCTGTTCTGATTAAGAAACAGACTCATCTACATCTTGGAAGGGTGAGTTCATTTTCAGTAAATTACATTTTTGGTTGAACTGTTTCTTTTTTGTGCAATAAATAGTATGTAATGCAGAACAGAAGAGATAATCATAATTGCTACCTAAACACTTGTTACCATGGTTTCTTCCCTTAAGTGCAGTGAATTAAACAAATACCGAATTGTAAGTCTTTCAAACAACAGATGGCCTGGATCAAACATTTTATCGCCACAAATCTGAAGGTTACAAATAATTCATGGCAGATACACAATGACGGAACTAGTGCCAGTGAAATTTGTAGCACTAACAGAATCAATTTCCATCAGTAAAACAATCATTCTCTTCATGCTCTCTTCTGTTTTAGAGAGGGTTAAGAATATTTCAGGTGAAGATTGGAGGGGATGTGGAGTGTTGAGCGCACTCAGTCATTACTGATGATTTCCGGGCCTCCGAATGGTTAAAATTAGAACAATTGAACAAATTAATTAAGCAGTTCTTAAAATAATTACAAGCGGCATTGGTGGTCGTGTTCAGCAAAAACACAATAGCGGAAAGGCAGATCAGAGACCACTCTCCGGGAGTGCTTTTGTTTCATCAGCACACAGTTAATAAGAATGCTCTGCAGCCAATGTTAAATGCACACTACCCAGCTCGAATGTTCATTTGCTATTCTTTAATTGCACATGAATTATTAACGTGGAATAACGTATTAAACCTGATGGACACTTAACTGTATGTTTGTGTTCCGCTATTCTGTGGTGAAAAATATTTTAACAGTATGCATGCTTGAACATTATATATAAACATAAGGTTCAGTTGTCAGTAGAATGGGTACAGAATTGGTGCAAACTGCTGTCCCACAACCAAAACACATTTAAAAAGCTTTTACAATTTTTAATCTTTGATGTTTACTAAGATCCTTCTATTATCTATTGAAACCCACAATAATATTTAAAATATTAGTAAGCTTAATATATATAAAATCATCAAGTGACAAAGTTGAGGAGAGGACAAATATGCCAAAACGTTCTGAAAATACAATATGAGAATTAACGGCACAATTACTACAGTAGAAATGTGTACCTTGGATAATACACAGTTTGCATACATACAAAATTTGTGGAAAAAGACACATTTTTTTCAAGATGTTTCCAACTCTGACTTTGAACCAGTTCTGTAAAACACGAACTCCTCTTTTTTTCCTTAAAAGACTTGCATGATCTATAGAAATACGAGTATGGGATTCAGATAAGACAACAAATAGATTTCTTTCTTTTTCTTTGACAAAAGTGTTTCATAATGAGGCATCCTTTTTCATTGATTTAACTCCTTAACAGTGTAACAGCGAATTGATGCGAGCACACAATAGCAGATACATTCCATGAGCAGGAAGACAAAATAGGGCCTGAAAATCATTAAGGAACTCTGTAACAAAATGTTGGGCTAGTCCAAAAAGACTTTAAAATGTTTAGTTTTAAAAGGAATGAAATTGTATACTTTTGTGGCATAAAATTAAACAAATATTAAAATTAAATAAACTAATTTCTAAAATAAACAAAAATAATTTAAAAAACATTTGGGAGCAAAATAATCTATCATTTTGTATATTACCTTGAGTAATAAAAATGTTTATTATTTTATCCACATGAAAAACATTTAGTAACATATAGTCCACAAGAGAACATAAAATGACCCCGTTCAAAAGTTTACATACACTTGATTCTTAATACTGTGTTGTTACCTGAATGATCCACAGTTGTTGTTTTTTTTTTTGTTTTTTTTTTTAGTGATATTTCTTCATGAGTCCCTTGTTTGTCCTGAACAGTTAAACTGCCTGCTGTTCTTCAGAAAAATCCTTCAGGTGTCACAACTTCTTTGGTTTTTCAGCATTTTTGTGTATTTGAACCCTTTCCAACAAAGGGTTAATTTATGAAATTTACAGAAGGTTCAAATGCTCACTGATGCTTCAGAAGGAAACATGATGCATTACGAGCCCGAGGGTGAAAACTTTTGAACCTTCTGTAATAGCTGCTGACTAAAACAATAGAACCATTATAGATAATTTTAATGGTTTCCACTACAAATACCATTACAGAGATTACATATCAACTTTTAACCATTAAAACCTTTAAAAAATGGTTTTCTGTAGTGTGTTTTGGGACATTTTCCAAAAGGATTTATTTGTTTTAACAGTCCACCAATAAAAGGAGACCAATTACCAGCAGAGACCAACAGGGTCAATTACAGTTTCCATTAAAACCAATACAAGTCCCATTATAACCAGAAAAAGTATTTGTTGTTTGTTGTGTCTACTGTTTTTTTTCAGCAGGGTAAACTTTTGAACGAGGTCATTTTTATAAATCCAACTAATATTTTCTCATGTGGACTATATGTAAATGTCTTTTATGTGAAATTTTTTATTCAGGTCAGTACTAAATAAAAAATAACATGATTTTTGTATGATCCCTCTCATTTTGGTAAAATAATTAATATTTTGCAGATTCTGCAATGTGTATGTAAACCTGTGACCTCAGCTGTATAATTCACTTCCCACCTTGCTGTAGTAAGTGTAACAGTAACAAATGATGTTACTTCTTCTCAGAATTGATAAGAAAACAAATCAAGTCAAAACTGCAAGGTTGGATAAAGCCAAGAAGGTCAAGACCTCTGGAACAGACCAAGTCTGCCACATTTATATTTAATATCACTAACTTTGCAGTATTCCTTCGTTAAACCTTCACATTGGGCCACTTTTTCTCTTCTATTAGGTAAGTTCTGGATTTGTTTCAGTATATTTTCAATATACTTCTTTTAACTAGGGACAAAACTGGTAAAGCCAACTCAAAGCAAGTGAGTGCCCTCTAGTGTGCAGTATATTTGCTTATGTTGCCTGTGCGTCGAGTTCTCTGTTATTGACAGCTCAGAACTCAACAGATTGCCTGGAATTAAATTTAGCTGTGAAGCTTCTGCAGCAAGATCCAAGAGCGTCAGAGACGGAGGTAAATGACAGTTAAAGACAGCTCTAAGTAAAGCAATCTTGGTTTGTTGAATTAGGTTACTTATAAGTGTCATGAAATGCAGTTTCAGAGGTTTATATTATGTTTCTCGAGTTCAGTTGATGAAGTTTGCAAAGTTTTTTGAGCTAAAAAGGTCATGAATAAATAAATTTATTTTAATTATTTATTAATAAATAAAACATTGAATGACATAGCCAGATATAAATTTGTCACAATAAAGCTTTAGACGCTGGAGTTTCTTCACGCCTTGTGTGAGAACATTTTACATAAAATGGAATTTTTGCCTTGCGAAAAGTATTATGTTGGTAATCAAAGAAATCATAACTCACGAAAACGCATGTCACATGACCATTCATGCAGGTACAACCATAGATATGTATAGGTAGATCCCCTACTATTTAGATGGCAGATGCGTCTATGTGCTTGGAGCGGTCGAATGATGCATCTACATATACATATCTATGGGCACAACTCTAGGATGAGTTAGAGTTGATAATCTTAGTCTCAGAAGAAGATAAGTAGTTTAAATAACACAAAAATGTTTGTTTAGCATAAATTCTTACAGTTTTATTAACATTTATTTTATAGTGTATGTGTTTTGTGTAGGTATATATATATATATATTCAGGCTAATATGACTTTTGTCTACTTCTACTGACATGTCGGTTGTATGCACTGATGCCATTGTAAAAAAAAAAAAAAAAAAAAAAAAGGACTATTTGCAGCCAGACTGTCACAACACATGAGGAGGAAGGCGCAACACGACGATGAAATGCAATGAAAAGTCTTTAATATAATCCACACAGGTAAATCCACAATAGGAAGACGGGAACACACATGTTCATTAACGAGACCGTACACAAAGCATTGAACTCAAACAACTTACAAAGGGTGGCTACACAAACAGGTGATGGTGATTAACTAATAAATGATAATAACAAGGACAAGAACAGGAACACCATATATGGGCACATGAGGGAAAAACCAATACAAAATAGTCCAGGGGTGTGACAGTAGTCTCCTCACCCGGAAGGCACGACCGCGCGCCATAGAGAAAAACAAACAAACAAACCACACACAACAGAGATGGACGGAGGGGACTTAGGAGGCGGACAAAGGAGTGGACGTGGGATGGTAACCGGAAGTCAGTGTAGGAGGAGGCTCTGGCGAAGGACGGACTTCCGGGAGAAGGACAACAACAAACAAAGTCCAGGGTGGTGACGACNGAGGGAGGAGCCAAGGAGGAGACAGAAGGGTCCAGGGTGGATCAGAAGGAGGGAGGAGCCAGGGTGGAGACAGAAGGGACCCGAAGCAGGAGGAGTCAGGCGAGACCCAGGCCACAGCCATGATGGCGGCCCACAGCAGAGCCGATGGAGGGAGGAGCCATGGTGGAGGAAGTGCTGACGACTCCAGGGGCCCAACCGACAGTGGCGGAGAAAGTGGAGGTGGAGCCCGAGGTCGAGACGGATAGCCGATGAGTCCAGGCGACACCGAGGATCCGGTGGAGGAGCCCGGTGGAGCTGGTGGGCCGACGGGCTATGGTGGAGACAAGGGAGCCAGGAGCTGGGATGGAGCCGCTGGGTCGGAGGGCCGAGGCGGAGTCCAGGACTCTGAGGCTGGAGGCGGAGTCAGGAGATCCTCCAGCCACAACGCAGATGGAAACTGGCAGACCCGCGGCAAGCCCACCGCACAGATGGTGGGCTGAGGGTGAGGGAGGGAGGAGCCTGACGGAGTGACGAGGCACAGCCGGAGGAGTGGAGTCCTGAGGCGATGGCGGGTCGACGACCGACCAAGGCGGAGTCAGAGGGTCAGGGGAGCCCGGTGGAGCTGGTGGGCCGACGGGCGACACTGGAGACGAGGGAGCCAGGAGCCGAGGCGGAGTCCAGGACTCGGAGGCAGAGACAGGGGATCCTCCAGCCATAATGCCGATGGAAACTGGCAGACCCACGGCGAGCCCACCACACAGACGGTGGGCTGAGTGGATGAGGCACAGAGAGGGAGGGTGGTAGGGAGAGCTCTTCTTTGCATGTTCACGTTGCAAAGACTGGGTCAGAACTTCTGCAGCGATTTGGATGATTTTGAAATGATGTTTTAAGTTGAGGGAGAAAATACGATTGGAGATTTTCGACATACCCTAATTGTCTTGAGTCAGAATACACAGAGTTCAGGGAGAGGAAGGCAAGTATTTAAATTGTATTTTTTTAAATGAAAATAACTGATCGTTTCGCTAGATAAGACCCTTCTTCATTTGGAATCATTTGAAGCTGCATTTAAACTGCCTTTTGAAAGGCACCATACCAGTCCATTATATGAAGAAAAATGCAAAATGTTTTCCTCAAAAACATAATTTCTTTACGACTGAAGAAAGAAAGACATGAAAATCTTGGATGACAATGGGGTGAGTAAATTATATGCGAACCTTTGTTTTGGAAGTGAACTTATCCTTTAACACGCTGCTTACTTTCTTTTTATAAGGTCCGGTCTTTTGTCACAACACATGAGGAGGAAGGCGCAACACGACGATGAAATGCATTGAAAACTCTTTAATATAATCCACACAGGTAAATCCACAATAAAAGCTTGATGAAATCAGTATAAATACGTGTTTAATACTGCAAAATACGCTCGATGTTGCAGTCACCGCCCTTGCCGTCCAGAAAAAAAGAGAACATCCCAATCGAGTGAGGGGATTTGTGGAAAATCATTGTGATCCAACATTTACCTCGCATATCAAGATGAAAAGTCAAACATTTCAGGTGATGGATAATCCACTTCTTACCTCCGAGACTGTGTTATGATCTGTATGACCTTATTATTTTTATTGTGAGTAATAATTAGGCTTTTCATTATTGCTAATCACTGTTGTCGTGCTATGATATTGTAATATTTGCCATTACATAATCAGAGGAGTACAGAAAAGTTTATGAAAGTGTCACTCCACAATACAATAGCAAACAGCATTTACAAATAGCATTTTTGTTACATTAATCAGTGTCTCTTTAATACCGCATGGTTTATATACAGTACATGTTGCTGCTGATTGGGCTGACATTTCTGACACACCCACCAACCAAGAGAAAACGTATCTCAAACCCTGTTACACATCATTTTCAGAAAACACGTCGTTTAACGGAAACCGTAGCAAAACGTTGGGCTTGAACGTGCCCCAATACAAAACAGTCCAGAGGTGTGACGCAAACATGATTATGTTTGTCTAGACATCCTATGAGCTAAAGTGTCCAGTAACAAATGTTCCCAGATGAAGAAATTGCTCCATGTAGCTTTTTTGATTAGGCTATTGATATGACTAGACTCTTCATTTCATGTGAGTGCACATTATTTCAAAAATATTTTTCAGAAAGGCCTACTACTTATTATGTGTAACTTTTTAATGAGAAAATTGACTTGAGTACACTTTTAATATTATCTTGTTTATGCTGTTTTCCAGTGCCAGAGGTTTCAAAAGCTTCAACAGCCTTGTCTAAACCCACATTCAGCTCTCTGTCCTTCTCTACATGAGTGAGTGAGACGTGCCAAGCACCATCAGAGACTCTGCAGGCGTCGTGAGTCTCCTGACTGCGTTATCTCTAACAGCAGCCTGCTCTTACTAAAGCCTTGAGCAGTTCTACTATGTAGGAGGCGTGTGTGATTGTTGATACTGAATGTAAGTGCTGCGTCTGGGATGTGCTGTACATGCTCAAGTGCTCCCATGCTGCTCTTGTGGTTTGTTCCTACACTTACACTAGAGGGCAGTACTATATTACTGGAGGCAAGGCATTCATTTACACTTTTTACAAACGCTAGGACCAGTCAAAACTCTTCTTCACACAGTGAGCACAACAGCAGTCTATTTGGGTTATTCCTTTGGAACAAAATATATTCAATGATTAACACAACCACTGCCAAAAACTCGATTTATCTACAGGCCAATTGGCACGCTTGCATACTTTTTCCAAAACCGTTAAACTTAAGTTCAAAATGCAGTGTTGGGAAGGTTACTTCAAAAAATGTAATAGGTTACAAGTTACCCTATTTAAAATGTATTAAGTAATGTAACTATTTAAATTACTTTATTAAAGTAATGTAACTGGTTACATTTATTTACTGTTTTGATTACCTTTCCAAATTTTTTTAACAAATGTTTTCAACTGTTAATCAATTTCAAGCCATAGTACTCAACATCGATTGCTGTCACACTTTCTAAACTCTCCATTACTTGAATTAAGATTATAATAATTTAATTTTAAAACCACCACAAAATCAGACTTTAGCATCTCTTTAGAGATTAAATACAGATTTAAAATGATAATATATAGTTTAATAACTATGATAATGTTTTTGAAATCAAATCTTTGCATAACTACGACAGGAAACACTAGCATCTATCAATGCCTTGGGGAAACAATTGTTAATGTTAGAAAAATAAAGCATATACATAAATTCAAATAGAAAATAAAAGACTTATTAAATAAACATGTGTCCTATTCTGTGTCCTAAACTGCTGAAACATTGGTGTCTTATATTTAGCACTGTCAAAGTGATTTGGAAAAGAAGTTAATTAAATTTTTGTGTGGATGTCTGTGAAAATAAGTATATCAGTGTGTTGATCTGAGACATGCATGAAGTGTTTTGGCAGTCTGGATATGGAATTTTGTGCAGTGCACATATGAAAGTTGGTTAGAAAAAATGTTTGATGAAAAAAAGGTACCTAAGTGAAAGTAAGTTAAGTATTGAGAAATGTGTCCCAGTGATTGTCCAAAATAAATAAATAAATAAATAAAAATAAGTAAATAAAAATAAATACATTTAAAAAATTATACTAATAAAATAAATAAAACATATAAAATAAAAATGTAAATATAAATAAAATTTAACAAAAAAAAGTTTTATTTCAAAATGAACTCAAGTCAACTCAATACAAACACACTAGAATACATTCAAGCTGTATAATAAGGGAACATTTTAACTGAATTTTAGAAGTGTGTTCTTGGGACAATTCTGAAGTATTTTTTTTTTATCAGACTGGGGCACATTTTATATGACAATAAAATATGACATTTTGGACATTTTGTTAACCAAAACAATGACATTTTGGTTCTTTACCATTTACATTTCTGCTATTTCATTAATTGTTTTGTGTTTTATAACTGATTTACGCCTGTAACAGGTGATTTCAAATTGCATTGTGACAATGTACCCTATATAGAGTGACAAACTGACTTTCAAAAAGAATCCCACCCTGAGAAATATTATACAACTACCTGGTCTCATGACGAAAACGTACCTCTGGGAACTTTTTCGCAAATGTACGCGAAATAGGTACCAATAAGTACATATGTCTGCAGTTTCCAACAGAAATGAACACTAGATGTGGTAAAATAGCGAGCACCTGTAATCGTTTTTGTACACAGTTATGATTAAAGTTCCATATGTTTCATTTTCCAGACGTAACAAGCTTGCTCAGTAGCTCAGCTGGCACGGAATTGATCTATTGGTAAGCCCCTCCCCTCGAACGCAGATGAGCCAATAGCAGTTGAGTTGTCATACTGTCATTAAGTTACCATTTTCATTTGCTCAAACAGAATGTTAATGTCATCTCGTGCTTCAGCAAGGTCTGGCTAAAAATAGCTAACATTAAAGTTAGCGAGTTCATACTAATGTACCAACCTAAATAGCGAACTGTTCTCACTTCATGTACAGTATAGGTCAAAAACACATAAATGAAGGTCTTCATTTCAGTGCCTCTCCATATTAAACTGGTTAAATGTTAATTAATTTAATCTTAAGGGTCACTGCACAGAGTCCAAAATTTCGTCTAAAATGTTTGCACGTTAAAAAAATAAATATGACCTTGTGTTCACTGTAAAAAATAAAAAACACAATTTTTTGAGTCAGCTTAAAATAATTTGTTACTCTGCTGCCTTAAAATTTTAAGTTCAGTCAACTAAAGAAGTTTAGTCAACTTGAAATGTTAAGTTGTACTATGTAACAACTTAGATATTTGTGTTTGTTAAACTTAACAGATGGGTAAGTAACCCAGCTGCCTTAAAATTTTAAGTTGATTCAACTCAAATATCTAAGTTGTCACTTAGTATAATTTAACATTTCAAGTTGAATAAACTTTTTTTGAGTTGACTGAATTAAAATTTTAAGGCAGCCAGGTTACAAATTATTTTAAGTTGACTCAACAAATTGTTTTTTACAGTGTTGTGGCAATCACGTTTACACACTGCCTCCGAAACTTTCATCCGTCAAAAAAATTTGGATAAGGTTAGATTTTCTGCGTTTTTGCATCCGTAGCAAGCATTTTGATAAGAAAGAATGACGAATAAGAACCCCCCTTTCACACTGACAGCTGCCACTGTAAGACAGTTAGCAACGATCTTTGTTTGTCAGAGTGAGCGACAGTAACTAAATGAGCTGGGCTTACCGGTCAATTGGACTTAGGATGCGGAATCCTTGGGTATGAATCCCGTGAAAAACATGACTTATGAGGAAAGAGCTGAAAGAAGAGATCGAAAAACAGACTAAAACGGCATGCTTGCGATTGCGTTTTTATGTCACATTCACTTTTGTTCATAATATCGGGTAGGTGTAGGTGTAATGCAGATGGTACGTTATTTTAAAACGCCACAGAGCATTAGAGTTATAGCGCCACTCAACGGACATTTCTAGACAAAACTGCAGCACATACAATACCAATGTCACATAAAACGTACCACATGTACATTCATCTGTTTTGGGGAAAAAAAAGAACATTCTTTTAGCGCCACCTGGTGGACATTTTACATCGACTATGTCACGAAAAGTACATGGTGGTACATATTTTGCGTCTTGCGAAAAAGTTCCCAGAGGTATGTTTTCGTCATTAGACCAAGTTGCTATACAATTGAACGTGGTATCTGTTTCGTTGGTTTATAAAATAATCTTCAAACTCTTTCATTTGAATTAGTGGTGTCAAAATTAACGCGTTAAGGCATGAGTTTAATTTTTTTTTTTTTTTCATTTTAACGCGTTAAAAATATTTAACACAGGGGCGGTGCTAGGTTTGGCCACCCCACCCACGAACACTAAAGATTTATACGCAGAATGTAATAAGGAGCACATCAAATGGGAGACTTTTCAGACGCACGCTCCTACATTCTTAAAAATAAAGGTGCTTCAAAAGGCTCTTCATTCTTCTGCCATAGAAGAACCATTTTTGGTTCCAAAAAGAACCTTTATTTTTAAGAGTGTACGTCACCTAAGCAGGCGCGAGTCAAACGAGCGCGGAAACGGTACAGGTGACGAGGAGCTTCAGAAGAACGTCAGTGAACTGCGGTCAGATGAGATGTTGCCAGGTCATATGTCAGTAAAAAATAATCTTCCTGTCCTGTCAGCCGTTATACTGTGCTCGTAGCATCAAGTGCACGCACAAATATGCGCTGTATCATATACAAACCCAAATGAAACTACGAGTATGTGTAGTTAGTCGTAGTTATGTCGTCAGTTCAACTAAGAAGTTACAAAAAAGGCGACTAAAGCTCCCTTAAAACTGTGCATGTAAGTGTTTATTATTTAAGAGTCACATTTTAAACAGTGTCAGATCCGCTTCGGGTTGAGCAGCGGCAGCTTTTAAAGTAACAGTAGCCAAAATATCCTAATAATCAGCTGCTGTGGTGTCTGTTAATCAAAGCTATAGCTATAATACAGTTATTATATTGGGTTTACGTGAAGGATCGTTTTAAGTTCACTTAAATTGAATTAAAATGTTAAATTGAAGTGCTCAAGTACTGTAATGTTGAATGGCTATAGTCAATGGTTAAATATTAGGAAAAAATCATAGACACATCAGTTGGTATCAGTGATACTTCTTTTATGTTGTTTCTACATTAATTTGAATGTGAAATTATTGCAATATATAAGTATAATTAAAAATTGTAATGTTAGGTGGGATTAATCATGACTAATTTCAGAAAAATTGTGCGATTAATTAGTTCACTTTTTAATCGATTGACACCACTAATTTGAATAAAGAAAATGAAACAGCCATTTTGTCCACATTCCATTTACTGCCTGTTTTTGATTTTTGTGCTTCACTAGAAAAGTAGCACATTGGTATACCAAAGGTCAAAGTTGAAAGAAATGCAAAACAGCCCTTGCCAGTCTCACTGCAACATCTGAGAGATGTAGAAATATCTAAAGACAAAAGGTTTTGTTAAACATAGAGGAGACCTTTTTTCCGAATGATGTGATTGATGTGTCTTAATTACTATCTATATTTGTCCGAGAGCCAGGTTAAAATACACACATCAGACGTGATTTACAATGGAGTGAGCCGAACGGCGCAGCTCATTAAGTGACTTTGTGCATTCCACAGAGTCAGCATCACCATGACAACAAAAAAGGCATCTTTTAGGGACAATAGTGGCCTAGGCGGTGAATGAGGTTTCAGAACATCCCTCGTGTGCACTCTGATCCTTCTAATGCAAAATTGCCTCTTTCCACACACCATAATCCACAAAGTGGGGGTCTAAACCCCAAAGGAGAGAGAAACACATTTGCATTATCCATAATTACAGGGGTAGGTTTTTTGGTGGTGAGTACAACAAGGGGACATTTCCTCGCTAACAATATTTGAAAGAGGGTGCGTTCTCCAAAGAAACTTTGTGTTTGCTCACAAAACATTTGCGTTTTCTCCCAAGACTGTTATGTTTTCCTCCCATTTTTGTATTACTATGTCCCTTTTATGAGATCCTAGTGGGTTCATGCAAATATTTTACCTTTTTAAATACATTTTTAGGCTTTTAAATATACGATTGCTCATTTAATATAGTGTAATAAAAATTGCCATTGTATCACAGCAGGACAATAAACATCATTATCAAATCAATGAAATAAATAATATTAAACAGGCACAATGTAATATATCAGCAATAGATTACTTCAGCAAAACCATAGTCAGCATTTAAAATCATAATAACACAACTATGATAAACACTTTTTTCTAGTCGATGCTTTTTTTAGCCTTTAATCAGTACTTTCCGAATTTGAGGAAACACTTTGCACATGAATAACTGTAGGCCTATATTGAAGCAGATCATCCTTTAAAGCATTGTAATTGCACATTATGAATAATGACAACATTTCTGCGATAGGATTCAAACAGAGCTGTCCAGCCATTGCATGTAATAACTAAGAGAAAGCAGAAGGACTAATTACGTGCATGGCTGGACATTAACTGCCCTCCTGCACCGAGATTAAAAAGCAATTACAGCATGTTACGAATAGTAGAGTTCATTTTGACTCTGATTAGTGGTTCCTGACACTCTAAGGACATTCATATTCACTTATAAAGGTAATTCGGGGAAGATAATACAGAGGGACACTCAGAAACTCTCTTAGACTCATAGTGTTGACCTCTGCTAGTTTGTGTTCAGCCTGGGTAAGCAAAGTAAATTACACATCTCTTAGGGGGCTCTCGACCATAACCTTCCTGCTGGTGGAGGAAAATATCTAAAAACATGAGTGGTGAACAGCACCTCCAACCCCTGCCTGCAAAAGCGAGCATAAAATCCCTATCATAGGCGTACAAACACATCAAGGCCTCTGAATTCTGAGCCAGTGGGATAAGCACTTTGCAGCTGTGCACTCGCTGGTGTCCTGCGGACCCTGCAGTTTAAATAGACTTGGTTTAAACAGCTTTAAGTGAGCACTCAGAGGGACCTGACTGGCTGCAGCTACAGTAATAATGAGTTTGGAAAGCTGTGGAAATGAGTGGAACTCACTTCAGTTTAGCATCCACTGCTTAGACTGCCAGTGTTGGGGGATATCGAGTCAAACCAAGCCAGGATTATTTAGAAAGCATGTTAAGTTGACCCTAAACAGGGAAACAAGAAACATTTAAAAAGACATGAATAAACTAAAAATGTACTGCCACAGAGCACACTGTAAAAATGTTTGTAATGTTAAAAGGAAAAAATGAAAAATGCTACATAGACTAAATGTTAACTGTTACCATATACAGTGTACCAGGTTTAGATGGACAAAAATGTAATTTTATGGTAAAGGCATATAAAAAATGAGGGGTTTTGGAAGTAAAAAGTATAAATCACCAAATCTGATTTCTCTAATTCTCTAATGCGTATCAAGGCTGCATTTACTTGATCAAAAATCTAGAAAAAAAGCTGTAATATTGTAAAATATTGTTGCAGTTTAAAATAATGGGTTCTGCTGTAATATATTTTAAAATATAATTTATTCCTGTGATGCAAAGCTGAATTTCCCACATCATTAGTCCAGTCTTCAGTGTCACATGATCCTTCAGAAGTCATTCTAATATGTTGATTTATTACTTTTGTTATCAATGCTGGAAACAGCTGTGCTGCTTAATAGTTTTTTGGAACCTGTGATTCTTTTTTCAGGATTCTTTGATGAATAAAAAGTTAAAAATAACAGCACTTATTTAAAATGTAAATCTTTTCTAACAATATTTCTTAGCTATCACTTTTTATCAATTAAACACATTCTTGCTGAATAAAAGTATTAATTAAAAAAAAATAAAAATACTGACCACAAACTTTTAAATGGT
>JAHKKF010495405.1:0-14265 GCA_019740295.1 Labeo calbasu | reverse complement strand
CTAATAGTGATGCACCAAAATGAATTTATTTATTGAACATTGAATTGCTTTTAGGAGGTAAATGTGGCATTATTTGACATGGTTTACATTTTATTGATGTCTTTTTGTAGTTGAAGCACTTCAGACGTAATATATTTGCATGCAAGTTGTACTGTATCTTTCAGCATACCTTCTGATGTTTATTTTTGTGCTATAACTTGTAGTAAATAGGAAGAGATGTTCAGTTCACATGCAGTGCAGAGACACGATAGCACAGAGTGAGTGCTATGTGCGAGTCGGTGCATTTGAATTCTACAAAGAATGTTATTTTATAGCGATATGGATGAGATTAGGAAGAGAAACAGTTAGACAAACAGCACCAACGAGTAGAAGAGATAACACTGGTGCCATGCACTACCACACTTTTTAAGCTACACATTAATAACAGTTTTGTTTTGCTTTGGTAACTGTTTCATATTGAATGTAAAGGGGTAATCTGTTAGACTGTGGCTGTCATAAAGTGTCAAATGCATCATTATCAAGCTCAACGGCTCTGTGATATAAACTAAATGGTATTGGCTATTTAAACAAGTGGCGGAGCCCCCTCCCTGTCTAATGTCCCGCCAGGTCTTATTGTTTCAGTTGAAATTACACATCAGTGGACCTTTAATACATTGATAAATATTTTCAAATGCATACCATGCTTCATTGTTACAGACAAAACGATGAGAAAGAAAATGTTTTGGAGACATGAGAGAACAATCTTCACATGACTCTTGCATGAGTTTGTGTGTGCATGAGAGAGACAATGTGAAATAACTTACATCTGTAACACCACTTAATCTTGAGCAAATATTGCACCTCTGGCAAACCATGTGATCAGGATGTTGTTAAAACTATTCAGTTTAATTTGTTTGGTCATGTGAAATCATTTTTGAGAAATCAAATGAACAAATCAAACTCCTGGTCGACTTTACAGAGGTTCAAATTTAGACTAAAATGGTACCGCTCTGTCCTCGACTCTTATTTTATTAACAAATAATATTTGATTCCTCAGATGAGTCTGACAGATGGGCTCACTAAAAAAAGAAGGATGAATTCCTCTACAGGAGAGTCTTGGAAAGAAAATGAAATGCTCCCAGGCAAGATGTGGCCTATGCCACAGTCATCGGAGCTCATTATGTTGTTGTGGTGTAATGTGGTGTTGTAGTATGCAAAGTTGTTACATAATCCATGTATGTTTCGCTCAATAGGTTTGTTATATCTGCAAACAAGGCAAATCATTTTCTACTCAGTTTTTGCATTGATAATCATTGTTACAGCTGTATGGGCTTCTAGAGCCTTTCAAGTTTCTCAAGCTCCCAGTAAATAAACACCACACTTGATGAGAGTCAACATGAATCATCTATAATGGTTCTAAGGGCTTTTAAGCTGTTCTGCCATCGACACACATAACTGCATGTTCAGCATTGCAGATTCATGGACACACACATCCCCACTGGAGTTCATAAAATAGTCACTGGTCTTACCGGTTTCCATATAAAAATGCTAGCGACGCACCAAAATAAAAATTCAGGATGTACTTTACTTGGCTGAAGACAACAAATACATTTTATTAATCAGTTAATTAATCCTTTTATTTTTTTTTTTATTAATCTTCTTTTGATGCATCGCTAGCATTTTTTAAACTCAATTGTACAAACATTTAAATTGCACATAAAGCAGTTTTTATGTTAACTTTTTAATAACAGAGTTATGTTTATACTTCAATTTGAAGTCTTTGAAATATAAACATTTAAGTGGTGGCTGTAAAAACATTCATGACAGGGTTATTCAGGCATGCATTACATAATGAACAGGTAAAGTGAAAATGTAATATATGTATGCAATATAGTTGCATATACTTATCAAAATGCTCCTCTCTAACTGTTGAGTTTATGGACATTGAGTGTCTTTCCTAGGGTAAATGTGGCATAGCGTGACATTTTGTTTAGCGGTTTCATTGACGTCTTTCAACACTGATTATGCAATTACGTAAGACACAAGACACTTCAGTAAGTTTCTTTCAGCACACTTTCTGATGTTCATTCATAATATTTGGTATAATTAGTAGTAAAAATTAAGATGAATAATTCACACAGTCAACATATGTCATTGCTAATTAAATGTCAGCGATTTTTGGCCCTCCGGAACTGTGTAAACTGAAAATTGCTTCCAAAATTACTGTGCATCCATTGAAAAAATGCACAATATAATTAAATGAATTAAAGTGATGGAAAAAACACAAAGGAAGTCAAAAGCTACAAGCAAATGTTTGGTTGCCAGCATTCTTCAAAATATCTTCATTTGTGTTCAACAGAAGAAATGAAACTCGGACAGGTTTGAAAAATTTTTAATGGTTTGAAATTTTTAGCTATAAATTATAGTGTTATGTGTAGTGTTCCAACCACAAAGCAGTGAATGCAGTGTTATGGCTTTCATAAAAACACCTCTGTAAAACGGCTGTGAATTACATGACACAAGTTATAGATGCAAGCAATTAAATGCCTTTCAGTTGCACACAGCATTTGTATAGGCCTAAGCCTTGTGTTTGCTCTCACAAAAAGCAAATAGAAAGAGTAGAGATACTTTTGTTTTATTCCTCTAAAGCTTTCACCTCTGGCCTGTTCTTACCCGTCTTTTCCATGTGTATCGCCTCACCTGTCCCCGTATCCGCCTCTAATACTTCCTATTACAGCGATAGTTCGAGATATGACATGTCTAATGAAGCTGTAGCGTTTCAGAGAGTCTAGAACTGCGTGCACCTCAGGGCAACTGGCCGATCAAACCCACTTTGTGCTTGGGAAGCTCATGACAGTTTCTTGTGGTGCGCTGGAGTTGATTCTTTCCCATGGCCGACCGCCTCTGCCATTGGGCTGCTCTGGGCTCTGAGCGGCATCAGTATTTCCAGCTTATGTTATATTTTCCTCTGACTTTACATTCCTGGAGGAACGTGTCAGAAATTACATTTTCAACAACATTTCTCGCCGCACACTGACCTAATTCTGATTTTGTGGCACTGAAACTACTTCTGAAAATGTGATTTCGGATGTTGGTGAATTTAAACCTGTTTGAAAGAATTGGACCTATATGAGTCATGCTGTAATTTAGGGTACATTTCACATCAGCAAAGAAATGTAAAAGCAAAATGCTTTCTTAACAAAACTCCATTTTGATATTACAAGGAAAAATGTGTTTTTCCTGCTGGTGATTTTAGATAAACTGTATAGGTTTACAAGTAACATCGTTGACAATTTCACCATTTTGACTCATGTCAATGGCAGGCTTTGTCTGGCCAACCAAATGCTGTTTTCCTGATCAGGTTAACCTCAAATTTTAATATTTATCTTGATTAAAATAGTGCAAACCAATATGGTTGACAGACACTGGAGATCAAATACGAAAAAATAATGACCCTGTTTAGATCCAGGAGGTGAAAACTTTTGAAAAGAATGAAAATGTGTACATTTTTCTTATTTTGCCCAAATATCATATTTTTTTCCTTTTAGTACTGCCCTTCAGAAGCTACAGAAGATACTTTCATGTTTCCCAGAAGAGAAAATAAGTTAAATTTACCCTGATATTCAAATTCAAAAAGTTTTCACCCCCCGGCTCTTAATGCATTGTGTTTTGTTCTGGAGCATCAGTGAGTGTTTGAACCTTCTGTAATAGTTGCATATGAGTCCCTCAGTTGTCCTTATTGTGAAAAGATGGATCTCAAAATCATATAGTCATTGTTGGAAAGGGTTCAAATACAAAAAAAATGCTTAAAAATCAAAGAATTAATCAGACCTGAAGGATTTTTCTGAAGAACAGCGGACAGTTTAACTTCAGGACAATATGAACAACTATCACTAAACAAAAAAACACAGCTGTGGATCATTCAGGTAACAACACAGTATTAAGAATCAAGTGTTTTTTTGAACAAGGTCCTTTTTATAATTTCAACTATTATTTTGTCTTGTGGACTATATGTAAACGTCTTTTATGTGAAATATCTTATTCAGGTCAGTACTAAATAAAAAATAACATACATTTTGTATGATCCCTCTCATTTTTTTAAAATAATTAACATTTTGCAGATTCTGCAAGGTGTATGTAAACGTTTGACCTCAACTGTAGATAATCTTAACATTTTTGTCATTTGAACTCAATTAAAAAATTGCAAAACCGGTAATTTAAGGGACATAAAGGCAATTTCAAACTAATTAAAAAACAGGGAACACAAAATGTATGTTTGAGATCATAGTGTGTATTTGCTTGCGCAAAAATATGATATTTATAAAGACAATTGGTAAAAAAAACATTTATAATCAATGGACATGAAATATACCCTAAATTATAGAATCACTTTCGAAAAAGTAGGCATTTCTATGTTAATGAGGGCAGGCCTGTGCTTGAGTCTCTTGAACACTTTGACTGAGCATTTGAGGGATTCACTCTCCATGTTTGTATACAGTGCAGTGAGCTCACTGTTCCTACTAATATCAATGGATGAGTATTTGATGTACCGTAAACTCTAGTGTGTAGATGCCAGACTCACCGTCACTTGGCTGAGAGTAATCTGTTTGGTTTTCTCACACGTGCAAAGCGAGAAAGCCTTGCGTACTGCATAGAATTGAATAGATTGTAATTATTCGTTCAGAAGTTGTTTGAATGGCATTAAAGAATTTTTTTTAATTTGCCATAATTTCCTCACCCTCCAGGTCCAGGTAACCAAAATTTAAAAGATCCAAAAAGGTCATGAAGGCATTGTTAAGTGAGCTTGTATTAATTAAACGGTTTAATCCAAGTCTTAGGAAGAGATATGAGAGATGATTCTTACATGATTAACAGATTTAATGTACGCGTCATTTACGTCTCAACACATACATATTATGCATCACATATGGTAAACACAAAAGCTTACGTGTTTGTGTTGTAAAGATTCATATGGATTTTTTTCAAATCTAATGCATAAATCCAATTCCTAGTTTTCACATGATGCCACACCCTTAAGAATCTTGGTACCTAAAAGGTTGATGGTAGCCACTGACTTCCATAGTTTTTTTTTTTTCCTGTACTGTGTAAGTCAAGAGGTAACATCAGTTTGTTCACATATCTTTGTTTTGGTCTTTTGAGAGGTGATCTAAATATTTCTGGCTTAAAATTGAGAAAAATTTGACAGGCATGTCTTGCAGTTTTATAGTTGGTTTGACCTGTGCCAATCACGTGTCCTGAAAACTGTGAGTACATTAACAGGCATCCTTTTTTCTCCCAGCTGTTCAGATCCGTTCTTTGCATTCTTAGAGCTACAGGTGTTGAACAATATCTGCCAAGCATGCTAACTGGTGCGATAACAGTGCTCTTTCCTAACACGTGCTTAGTTTGAGAATGAATAGTAATGATCTTTGGAGACGAGCTCCCGGGCCTCTGAACACGAGAGTGTTGTTTTTGCCCTTCAGAAGCTGTCGCTTATCAATGAATGGAGTCCTTTGCTCACCCCTCCCTCCAGCATCCTGCGGTCGCCCGACCCACCTCTTAATAAAACCCCCTGCTAATCAAAAAACCTCTTGTCTTGAACCCACACGGGCCCCCGAGTGTATGTGTGTTACAGTGCAGTGCTTTATGGCCCATGTATGTTTTTGTAGTTTGAGGTACAGATTTGCAGTTTGAAAACAAACTCGGTGAATTAGGACAGCAGGGCTTGATCCCAAACATAGGGATCGAAGAAAAATAAATGTATGTTAATAAATGGACTATGTATTGGATGGATTATCTTTTGACAGTTTATGAAAAATCTGAATCATTGTTTTTAGCACTAGCCTTGCAGTGCTACATGAAATTGAACATCAGGACAATACTTATTCTTATTCTCATTATTATTCTATATGACAATATCCAAGAAATGGACAGTTTAACAGTATAATAATTATTATTATAATAATAATAATTTTTTTTTTTAAGTTTTTTTTTTTTTAATGTTTTTAAAAACATTTAAAAACAGCCTGCATTTATTCGATCCACAGTACAGAAAAATAGTAACAATTGTTACATTTTTTTCTATTTGAATATATTTTAAAATGTAATTTATTTCTGTGATTTCAAAGCTGAATTTTTAGCATCACTATTTTTAGCAACAGTCACCTGATCCTTCAGAAGTCATTCTAATATTCTGATTTGCTGCTAAAAACATGTATTATTATTATTATTATTATTATTATTATTATTATTATTATTATGTTAAAAACAGCAGAGTATTTTTTTTTTTCAGGTTTCTTTGATGAATAAAAAGTTCAGAAAAACAGCATTTATCTGAAATTGAAAACTTTGGTGACATTATTGTCTTTATCATCACTTTTAATCAATTTAAAGCATCCTTGCTAAATAAAAGTATTAGTTTTTATCATTTGTCCCCCAACCCAAAAAAAAAAAAAAATTATAATGTCTCCAAGCTTTTGAATGGTATAGTGTATAATGTTACAAAAGCTTTTATTTCAGGTAAATGCTGATCTTTGGATCTTTCTATTCATCAAAGACTCCTGAAAAACTGTACTCAACTGTTTTAATATATAATAATAATCATAATAATAATGTTTCTTGAACAGCAAACCGGCATATTAGAATGATTTTTAAAGGATCATGTGACATTGAAGACTGGGCTAATGATGCTGAAAATTCAGCTTTGATCACAGGAATAAATTACATTTTAAAATATATTTAAATAGAAAACAGTTATTTTAAATAGTCAAAATATTTCAAAATATTACTGCTTTTGCTGTTTATTGGATCAAATTAATGCAGGCTTGGTGAGCAGAAAAGACTTTAAAAAACATTAAAAATCTTGTTGAAAAACTTTGACTGGTAGTTTATGTAAAAAAAAAAAAAAAGTACTATGACCCCATCACAACAGACGTGGACCAGAACAGTGAGTGTGTGAATAAACACACACCTTTTTTTGTTGATGATGTTCTTTTGTGGAGGACTTGTGCTCACTTGTGATATTATAAGGTCATGTATTGTCCTCAAACATTTTTAAATAATCTATAAGTGATTTAATACAATAACTTTTTATTTAAGCATAAATGATGAGCATCTGCATTAGTTAAGGGCAATACAAACCTACTTATTTTTGTGTGTTATACTACCTCGCTGATTAAATAGTTTACAATTTGAATAAAACCGTAATGGTAATTGTGGGAAGAGGAGTAATGGACCTTTAGTTTGACCCGAGTTTAATTTGAAACAAGGCTATGTTTATATTTCACTTTATTTAGCGGTAATTTACATTAGGCCTATTTCTTTGTGTAGTAATAAAAAGCAACTTATACACAGCTTATCTTTTTTTAAAAACACAATTTTATATGTGTAGCATTTTAACCATGAAGCAAACATTTTTAAATATTTAAAAAAAATACTGTACAAAATACTAAAATTACTGTTTAACTGATTGTTTCAGTCTTTCAGTGTTGTTACTGTTGGTTAACAGTTAACTGGTTAATATGAGCATTTCTTTCTGCCGTTGAACAGATAAGAAGATATTTTGAAGAATGTTGGAAACCAAGGCCTGAAAACAATTACTATGGAAGTCAGTGGCTACCGTCAACTGTTTGGTTACCAACATTCTTCAAAATATCATCTTTTGTGTTCAACAGAAGAAAAAAAAACTCCTGCAGGTTTGGAACAACTTGAGGATGAGTAATAATGACCAGATTTAAGACACAGTCGTAACACCGTGGCTATGTTTATGCAACCAGCTTCTGTTTCAGAGAAACTTTCCTCTTATACTCACTCCTTAGACCGGGCCTATCCCACACAACAGATCTGAATTAGTGGTTTAGTTGTCCCATAAGTCACGTGTCACTGGAAAAGACTTCTGTTCAATCCTTATATGGTTGTTTCATTCAGTTTTATTTGAAGATTCATATAAGAACTCCACTTTGTACTGTAATATCCGGTTGTAATACTAATCTAAAGCAGTTTGTATATTGAAATTGGTCAAAATGACAAAGCGTGGCTCTTCCTTTACACCTCTGACTAGCAGATTTGTTTCCTCGCCCCGAGGTTGTGTTAACTGAATAAAGACTTCCGGGCTTTCTCATGCTTTATGTCACGTAATTACGAGAGAAACTCCCTTCTGTGGTTTTGTTGGTTCTTGCTCAAGTAGTAGGTGATTGAGAGCTGAGCAAGACAGTTTCTTAATTCCAGAAAAGCAAGGAACAGTCTTGGACTCTCATGAAGACCAGTCTTGCCAGACTACCATGAAAGAACGAACTGAGGTTCTGTCAAGCCTGTACTTAATGCATCCTGGTAAATTCACATGTCTTCTGTGCTTGTGTTCTTGAGTATTGGAACTAAACTTCTGTGGATGGTGCTGATGTTAAATGTGTACACGAGGATGCAAGATTGTGTAAGAGTGCATGTTGAGAACTGTGTAAGTCTCAGCTGTGATGCTGTCACCAGCACGTGTGCAGCGAAGCACAGCTAATGCATGCAATGTATCTGAGACTGTTAAAGCGGTTTAGCTGTGATTTATATGGCAGGTAGATGAAGCGAAAAAGTTTCTTTCTATTCTTATGAAAAGGTTGTTTCAGAATCTTTTATCATCCACTTTAAAATTAGGTTTTCTTGTAAGTAGTGCTTGTCACTATGAAACTGCCAATTTCGCTTCCATTTCGTTTAGCATCCTGTGTGAACGGCCCGTAATAATGCAATTACAGTACTTCACTCAAAACACGCCAATGTCTGAGTCCCAAACAGGCAAAACATACAAACATGTACCGTGCTATGTCAGATTTTTGGATGCTATTCGGGATTTTCATTTCAGTTATTTTTCCTAACCAACAACCGACGCTTGTTAATGAATAATTAACCGTTAACCAACAAGATTATTTTAAATTAGAATTTAATTATTTTAGAAAGCATAAGTGTCTGTCACCTGTTAAAAATACCAAAATTTGTTTTACAGGGATTAATTTTACATGCACAAAAAGCAAACAACTGTGCAACAAGTAGCTAGTATGCAGAGTTTTGGTTCATTTCATTTTTGTGCGGCATCCTATTTTTCTTTATTTTACAAAAGCACAAAAATTTGTTTTTATTGTGAATGTACACAAATAAAAGCAAACTGTTCACAGTTTTGATTATCTGTATGACTAGGAGTCGTTTCCACTGTTAGAAGGAATAAAACAAGTGATGGCGCCGCATGTGCGCACACAGCTATGCATTGCTAATTGACAGTGCGGCCTTTCCATTATCACAATAAAATGGAAAAAGTCACACTGCTTAATCGTTATCGGTGTACTGCCGTGATGATATGCCAAACAATTTGTTTTATGTGGTTTACATAATAAATAATAATTTGGCATTCAAATACATCTTGAATACGGAAACATTTGGATTTGTGCTGTTTGAGAGACCCAACGTTAGTTTCAGTTTTGCTTTGGCCTAAATGAATTTGTTTTGGCTTGTCACTAGCTTCTTATATTTTTCATTCTTGTTCTTTACTGAATACTGTTAAATTGAGTTTTTTTTGTGGAGTAAGGGGGGAACTAAAATAGCCTAGCCTGTGTTTATAGTGTTTGTAAACATTTTGCCTCAGAATCAGGTCTGTTTTTGAATGTAATAGTGTTGCACGATACCCTGCTTTTAAAAACGGTAGGTTTCCGCATTTTACTTGTACCAGTACTTTAAGAATGCATTTTCATAAGAGCCATATTTTTGCGTGTCTGTGTTAGTGAATGACGCATATGTGCAGTTTTGTTTACTACACACACACACACACGCATGACGCTTGCTGTGTTTTCAGCCTCTGCTGCCTCAATATACGAGTACATGAACACTTGAACATAATCTCTGGAACTGCTCTGAGAATCACTTAATGAGCATTTTACCGTTTCTTTTGTGGAAAACTATCGTCATATAATGAAGACCCTAAAGGTCATCACAGCAGCCTGTCAAAATAAAAGTTTGGTTTAACTTGACAGTCAGAAATATATTAATATGTTACTTAATGAAAAGATAGTAGTAGTACTACTATGACTAATAAAAATATTATTAAAACAATGTTTAAGGGAAAAAAAATGTACCAGAATTTATTTACCAGAAAATTGTAACTACACAACACAGTAGTTTATTTATGTTTTTCTGAAAAAAAAAAAAACTAAATAGCCTATAATAAATTAATTCTTTATCAAGTCTAATGATTTAAAGAGGGGATGAAATGCTTTTGTTTTTAATAAATAAAATAACTAAGATCTCCATTTGGATCATCTATTATTCAATTACTTTTCCTGTTGTTCTATGTTTTTTCGTAGTATCGGTTCAGTAGTAGTATTGTGATATTTTAGTCAGATATCATATCGAAGTCAAAATTTTGGTATCGTGACAACACTAGAATGTAATAATAAAATGTGACTTAACTTTATAGGCGTGTGCGATTTTGATCTTTTTTTTTTTTTTTTTTTTCTCAAAAATGCAATTTTATTTTTTATTTTAACCATCCAGCAAAAGTTTTAAAATATTTTGAAGAATTAATGAAAAAAAGCAACAAAAAATTAAATGACCTTTTAAACTGTTTAACTGACTGTATTAATCAGTCAAAATTCTTTGTTTGTTAACTGGTTAAAATGAGCATCCCTAGCTGCTATGCATTACTATTATGTGTCAGTGTAATACTGTGCTAATACTATTATACTAGTGCTATTGTGGTGCTGTTGTTGGTGGATGACAGGGCTTTGCTCTTGTTAATAACTGGTCTCAGTTCCTTTCTTCAATGTTCCTGTGTTCCTCATCTGCTTGGACATGCAGGATCTCCTCTGGCAGACCGTCACACCAGTGTTTGGCATATCTTCCGCCTTAAAGGCTGTGAAAGCCCTTATTTCAGAACTGATCAGTTGTCTGTTATGAAAACAGACGGACGTGGTAAGCTGTGGAGTGGAGGGAGGAAAGACACAGCAACGCCTTCTGATCCTGTCAGTTTTATTTCATTAACACAAAAGTTCATAGTTATTACAAATGCATGAAACAACAACAAAAAAAAAACATTTGCGAGCAAAGAATCACCTTCGCTAAAATTAGAGCATTCACAGACCACAATCTCTTCAAACGCGAGAGAGAGCAAAGTTACAAATCTCAAAGTCCACTCCAAAAGGAGATATTTCATTTTAAAAAATTCCTTTTCAAGAACTACAATAAACGGGTCCTTTGGACTACAACGATTGTTTTCTGCATGCAATGATGTCACAAGGCGGTCCATTAGAATATCATTAAATTAAATCCCGCCCACGGAAATTCAAATTGTTGGAGGGAGGGTAGGGACGAGGTGGGGGATTAGCTTAACTTTAGCAATGCAGCGCGGAGAACCGCTTCAACGAGCCGCAGCACGGCTGGTATAAACACAAGCATTGACTAGAGTGGCCACTTCAGAGCTGTAACCGCAGACGTGTGCAGTGTGTGGTAAGAGATTTATTCATCATACAGTGTAGATAGCTTCACTTATAACGTGGATGTTTTTTGAAATGCATAAGCTTGTACTAGAATAGGCTAGGCTAATCAGTGATGATGTTCTTTGATAATATTAGGCTGCTTTTAGCCTTATGCTGGAGCTGGTGTTGGGCAATGAAGCTAAGTATGTAAATATTTAAATACATTAGTACGATAATATCATGTATTGGTGATCTCGCAGGCTGACGATAGGACCCAACACTACTGTAGCGTATTATTTACTCACCCTCCATGCATCCTAGGTGTGTATGACTTTCTTCTTTCAGACAAATGCAATTGGAGTTATATTAAAATTTATTCCAGCACTCCCAAGCTTTAGAATGGCATAGACGGGTGTTTCTTCTCATCAGTCCAAAACAAGTCCAATAATATGCATCCATCCATAATAAAAAGTGCCTCACACGGCTCCAGGGGGTTAATAAAGGACTCCTGTAACGAATCGACGCGTTTTTGTAAGAAAAATAACCATATTTAAAATGTAGCTTGCTCTAACAGTTGTACACGGAACTTGCTTCTTTGACAAGGGGCGTGGCAGTACTGAAACACAGTCTAATCTGTTCATCAATCGCAACGCAGTGGGACAGCTAACAAATCATAACACATTTAGTTTTTCAAAAGCCGGGCCTTCGTTAAACCTGTAACTAATCAAGCCTTATGTGCCAGGCTGGGAGAAATGTATTGTAATAATGTAAATTATGTTAATTATGTTAAAAATAATGCGTTTTTCGAACCACTAACTGAACCATGGTCTCAGTTCTGTCAGAAATGTGGGTATTCGTGTCAAATTTTTAATGTAGACATGTAGTAAATGTGTTGAAGGAAGAGTAATGAAATATAATTACATGTAATATAATTACATTATATATATATATATATATATATATATATATATATATATATATATATGTATGTGTGTGTGTGTGTGTGTGTGTATATATACATATATATTAGATTAAGCTATAGTGTCTATCAAATGTGTATTTCTAAGAGACAAAAAAAAGAGTTATATTATTATTCATATTATGAGGCAACACAAACCTTGATTTTAAACAATATTACTCATTAGAACATGTAGAAACAAAGAAATGATTTTTTTTATTCTTATTTTTAATTCATTTTGTTAAAGAAAAAGGACTGGGAAAGTGTAAAGAATTTAAAAAGGTGAAGTGTTTGTCATGTTCTGACCATAAAGAATAGTTTAAAACCTTTCGCAGCTTTCGCATGGGAGAATCTGCCTTTAATCTTTCAAATAAATAAAAATGTGTTATTTATCGTAATAATTATTGATATCTGATATTTAAAAACTTTAATATATCGCCCAGCCCTAATTAGAACTTACAATTCTGACTTTTTTCTTGCAAATTTGAGTTTGCATCTTGAGTTTGTATTTTGACTTTTTTTCTCTCGCAATAGCGAGTTTATATCTCGCAATTTTGACTTTTTTCCTCAGAACTGTGAGATAAACATGTAATTGTGAGTTATGGAGTCCAATTTTGAATAAAGTCAAATTTTAGGGGAAAAAACTCGTATGTTGTCAGAATTGTGAGTTTTTACACACACAATTCTGAAGTAATAACTCTCAATTGTGTGTTATAGCAACAGTTGCGATATATAAACTCACAATACTGAGAAAAAGTCACAATTGTGAGATATAAACTTTATATGTTTAACTTGAGTAAATCAGAATTGCGACTTTATTTATCAGAATTGCAAGTTTGTCACGCAATTCTTCTTGTGGTCTGGGTAAATACAAATCGTAGCTGTATTTTCTGTAGCTACACAGAAGTATAAATTGTCGTTTAGTGACTAGATGTTGTGGTCTATTGCGGTTATGCATTAAGTCAGTTCCTTACCAAAAGCTAATGCATTAGGTTCATATTTTTATCAGTGATGGAACAGAGAGTCTATTGATGGAGATCCCACTTCTGTTTTTCACAGAAAGGCCCTTTAAGAGGTGAATTGGGTTTCTCTTGGGTGTGAGGTGGCAGTAGGAAATGAGAGGCGCTGCCCTCAGGATAGCGGCACTTTACTGCAGAGACATCATGCGGTCGAGTCTGTGTATGTTAATGTTTGGATGAGTGGAAAGTGCTTCCACAGATTTTCCCCCAAAGACTTAAGTAAATATATGATTACCGTGTCGTCATGATTACCAAGTGGTCTAATAGAGGTTACTTGACCTTTTTTAATTTTCCTACTTTTTAGGAAAATATTGCATTGAGATGGTTATAGAACTGCACTCTAATAATATGTTCCTTATTTTGACCTGTAGTCACCACACTGTTTTATTGCCTCGCCATGGCAATTATATGAGGAGATATGATAAAACTATTTGCAATAATGTTCACCAAGTATCATGTTGGCATCATGTTTGTTCACCAAGTTTGGTGACTAAGAGGAGCATTTGTTAAGTGCTCCTCCCTAGGACGTTCACCACATGCACTTTTTCTGAAATGGCTGATTTCCTGTTGACAGGTGCATATATCTGTGAGCTTGAAATGTATTCAGCTCAATGAGAACTGTGTTTTCTGGGTTTTCTACATGTATGTGCAAGCCAGGTCACTTTTATACAATACGCATTCCCATTGATAAACAGGAAAATTAGTGCAATCAATACAAACATTAAATATGAGACAAAATGTAAATTTTGTTGTAAAGCAGCTTTAAAAAGAAATGACTGGGTAAATGTATAAGTAGGGATAGGTATCGTTAAGGTTTTATCGGTATTACTACTCTTACCAATACTGCTTATCGATACTTTATATA
>JAHKKF010495404.1:0-13492 GCA_019740295.1 Labeo calbasu | reverse complement strand
CGTTTTGTCTGTCGTTCCATCCGTCCATCCATCCATCATTAGTTTTTTCTATCTATCTATCTATCTATCTATCTATCTATCTATCTATCTATCTATCTGTCTATCTATCGTTCTATCGTTCTATTGTTCCGTCACTCTATCGTTTTGTCTGTCAGTGTATCATCCATCTATCATTCGTTTATTCTATCTATCTATCTATCTATCTATCTATCTATCTATCTATCTATCTATCTATATCTATCTATCTATCTACCTATCTATCTATCTATATACCTATCTATCAACTATCATTCTATTGTTCCGTCATTCTATAATTTTGTCTGTCGTTCCATCCATTCATCATTCACTCTATCTATCATTCCATCCATCCATCCATGAATTCATCTATCTATCCATCCATTGTTCATTCATTCGTTTGTTCTATCTGCTTTAAAAATTGCATTCATTTAATTCTATGCCCTAAATTGAAATTCTAATAATATTTTGTTGTATCTTGTTTGCTACCCCAGTTCAAATTCAGAATGCAGCTTAACCCTGGGTTATATATTTGCTTATACAAAATATTGACTTTTTCTTTACCTTATGGTCCTGTATGTCCACTGCAGCACCGTAGCGAATGAGGGTCCGTGTCAATGGGAGGTGGTTTACTGAGCATGCCCAGTGGAGGGCAGATCTCCCTGGATGAAGAGAATAAGAGAGAGAGATAGAGAGAGAGAGAGGAGATGCAAGAAGGAATTGATAACAAAGAGGGCAAGGGTGATCAGGAAATGGCGTGTTGTAGCGCACAGAGGGGTCACACAGTAGTGGACGAAGCCAAAAAATGACATGACAGCATCCAGGAATGTATTATGGAAAGGGAAAACAGGAAGCCAACCATCGAGACAATATAAGAGGGAAATTTTAGAGAGAGAGAAACAGAGGCATGGAAGGTTAATACATTATTTCCACATTGACCGGGCGCTACAGCACATTAACTCTGTTCTGAATCAGACGTGTTTATCAGGGGTGCTGGTGTGACGTGAGGGAAGCAGAAGGAGACGGAGGACGGCAGTGGGGAGTTTAGGACAGGACAGAGACAGTGACAAAGACAAAATCAGAAAGGGCAAAACACATTACTCCCCAACTGCAAAGGAAACAAAAACTATTCCTGTAATGTATTCTTGAAGACCACATTGATTGAAGAGACTCGTTTCACATGCAAGGGGTTAATGGCGCTCTTACCCGTGTGGTCGGTGTTGTTGACCGGCACTCCGGCTCTCAGGAGCTCCAGAACTACTCGGTCAAGCCCGCTTCTGACAGCTCGGATCAGCACGACCGAGCCGTCCGGGCCGCACCACTGCACCGGAGCGGTCTGAGAGATGACAGCACAAGAGATTAACTCTACAGAGAGAATTTTTCAAATGCACAATAATGCAGCAAATCCAGAATTCTTTCTAATAGCATGCATTATGAGAGTCGCAGAATACGTTTTTTAAATATGCAGGTAGATTGTTAAAATGAAATAAACTCACATTTCTTGGCGGTCTTTGAGGTGTAGGGACAGCGTTTCTTTCCCATCCTCTAGGGGGAGCTAAAGGTATAATAACAGAGAAACACAACTGAGTTGAAGTACAGTAGCTGTGTCCCATTTCTCCTACCTGAGCTAAATAGTATGCAAGATTAGAATTAGCACTTTCTCTATTCATTATGCATTGAAAATGATATGCAAATGTTATTCAGATGCACATGATTTTCAAAGGTTATGTTGGGGGAGTAAATCTTATTAGAAAAAACACGAGTTTGTTTACACGCATCTGTTCAACTTGTACTTCTGCATGATTGCACGCTCAAGACACACTTTCACGTGCTTTTGAGAAACTATTGCATGCGCACGAGAAACTTTCACTTGCTCATAAGAAACTTTTGCGTGCTCTTGAGAAATTATTGTGTACTCACGCGAGCGCAAAACTTTTGCATGCTCACGATTGCATGCTCACAAGAAACTTTCATATGCGCAAGAAAAAAATTTCACATGCTCACGATTGCAAACTCACAAAAAACCTTTGCATGCACATGGGAAACTTTTGCATGCTCACTACTGCATGCTCACAAGAACCTTTTGCGTTTAATCTATAAAAGTAAAAAGTATTATAGGCTATATTGCCCTATTGAAATCCAATCCTATTGCGTGAGAGTTTCTCGTGAGCATGCCAAAGTCTGTCTATTTTTATTTTTGCAAAGGTCCCTTTAGGGCTCCTTAGAAATAAGCTGAAGTTGAAGTAAATAAAGCTAAACAGCAATGTCTAAAAATAAAAAAAATAAAACGACTAAAATTACTAAAAAAAAAACTTAAAAAAACCCTTAAAACCCTCCTTTTTTTGCTTGCCATTTTAGAGCAAATACATAAATAATACGGAAAATATATGAGTATGTGAAGTGGCTGCAGTCAGCGCAGGTCTCACCCAGCATGCGTGGCTGGCTAAAGTGTTTTTGGTCTGGTGATCTGTGGTCACAGATGGTCTTGTTGATGTCCTCCATGGAGCTCTGGGTCACATCGGTGTCACTTCCGATGTCCAGTTCCTTCCTCAGGGGTCTATAAAGAGCGTAAAGGACACGGACAATTCCTCGCCATTAGCGTGGTTTCCTCACTCACAGTATGAAAACTCTTCAAAGACCCTCGAGTTCCTTTGAACACTTCAGACTTACCGCATACGGATCGCATCCTCACCGAGGGGCTCCTTACGTCTTTTTCCTGAGTCCTTTCCTTTCTTGTTTTTCTTCGTCCCATTTTTGTCTTTATCTCTTCCTGTTCTGCTTCTTTTCTCCTCAGAGCGGCGGGTCCAGGCCTTGCTGCCGTTATTGCTATCGGTCACCGTGGATCTGTGACGCACTCGCTCTCCTCCTCGTCTCTGTCTTCTTTTCTTTAACCACAGGAACACCACCGTAATGAGCACGACAGCAGCCACACCGAGTCCCGCCGCCACACCGACCACAGGCCACATCCAGGCTTTATGAATTGAAACGTGAGATTTAGCATCTTAGTAATGCTCTTAATTAAAAGTATTAATACATTCTAATATTAAAGGGGTCATCGGATGCAAAGTTCACTTTTACATGTTGTTTGAACATTAATGTGTGTTGGGATTGTATGTACACATCTACCCTATAATGATAATAATCCATGCAGTGGTTTTTAATTAATCTGTAAAAATAATTTTCAAATCTAGCCATTCGCCACAACGACCGAGGCCGCTCTGACGGTAGTTGATTGACATGAGCATTTTAAGTTATCTCAGACCCGCCCTAAATCAGCTGTAACAGTCCCACCTCCAGTGTTTTGATGCCGGAGCAGGGATGTAAGTTAGACAAGAATATCTCAGATTGAGCGACTGAGGTGTTGTTTTGCTGGATGTAATAATGAACATAGTGGTCGTGATTTACTCCCAACATCTGAGCCGCTGAAGTTTACGTTTTTTTGTGAAGGGAATGCGCCTTCCGATCTACATATATTCGTCTATGTTTGCGCAAATCATTCGTGATCCAGCTTCACCAACAGCAGAAGTGAGTATAAGGGTTTTTTTAATCTCTGCAATCATTATTAGCAAGTTTTGTAGCTAAAGTAAACAATCTCTCAGAGGACAACTCGTCACTCCACAGAGAGAAGAGAGGGGCGGGGCGAGCAGAGCTCATTTGCATTTAAAGGAACAATCCATCAGAATGGGTTGATTTTTGCAGAGCTGATTTTGACAAGGTAAAAAAGGTGTTGTTTTACACTACCATTGAGAATTTTTAACCAAAGTATATTATAGACTTTTCATTCAGACCCTAAAGAATCATATCAACTTGTGGAAAAATGGGCATCCGATGACCCCTTTAAACATTTTTGCAGGAAACATAACAGCATACTGGTTTGAAACTACAATAATAAGTAAATAATAATACAATTCACATTTTCCATAAGGTACTTCTGCAAATGTCTGAATAGTATGCTTATGTTTTGTTAAAGTACAATGAAAACACACCGTTGCCCTCCTCTATTGGCAGTTTCACCTCCTCTCTGGTTCCTATTTCCTCATCAAATCCCTGTACACTGATCACAGCCGCCTGGATCTCTGGGATCATGGGAAATGAGGCGTGATTCTGTGCCAGGATGGCACGTAGGAAGTGTGCGGCCTCGATGGCATAGTGGAAACAGGTGTCTCTCCTGTTGCAGGGTCTGTTATCCAGCTGCAGGAATAACACTGACCTGTAATACAAAAAATGCACATGCAGTCAGCATATGTTTGGAAAACAGACCACTGATTACAGAAAAACAGATAATACCTGCATGATATCACAATCTTATATAAAAGTAAAACAAAATGGCCTTAAAATCAAACAGTGAAGTGCATGTAATCAGATTAGCCAATCAATGAATCTTTTTTTATTTTTTTAAATAGTTAATTTATATTATGAGTAATTTTGGTGCAAAAAAACTTTGATTAACATATACTTTAAAACAATAAATTAAAATTTAAGGCATAATAGCAATAACAGCCTAATTAATTATTATTTATTTTTACTTTTTATTTGATTACTTTTTAGGTGTATTTTTTAGTCTTTTCGTAATGGGTTATTTATATCATGAGTATTTTTGGGTGCATAATCCCATGATTAACATGGACTATGAAATAAAATAAAATAAAATACAAAAACTTGAAATGTAGAATATGGCCTCTTGTAAAAGCTTTAAATGTAGAATATGGCCTTTTTAAACTTA
Source organism: Labeo calbasu (assembly GCA_019740295.1). Classification (NCBI taxonomy): domain Eukaryota; kingdom Metazoa; phylum Chordata; class Actinopteri; order Cypriniformes; family Cyprinidae; genus Labeo; species Labeo calbasu. The sequence goes on along the minus strand of JAHKKF010495404.1, from coordinate 8,754 downwards.
AAAATATTTATTGTTACATTTGTTTATAAGTTAATTATAGTTATTTTATAGTTAATTATAGTTATAGTTAATTTTAGTTGATTTAAATTATAAGTATTTTTGGTGCATAACCCCTTGATTAACATGGACTATAAAACTAAAGTAAAATAAGTTTAAATAAAATATACTTGAAATGTAGAATATGGCTTCTTTAAATTATTTACTTACATTATTTTTGGTATATTTTTAAGGGTTTATTTATAGTTTATTTACATAATCTGTATTTTTGGTGCACAACCCCTTGATTAATAAGGACTATAAAAATTAAGTAAAATAAAATAAAATACACTTGAAATGTAGAATATGGCCTCTTTAAATTATTTTAGATTATTTTTAGGTATATTTTTAGGTTTAGGTATATTTTTACAGTTTATTTATATTATGAGTTTTTCTGATACAAAAGCCCTTGATTAACGTGGACTAAAACAAAATAAAATAAAATACATTTAAAAGCTTGAAATGTAGAATATGGCCTTTTTAAACATAAAAATATTTATTTTTTACATTATTTTATAGGTATATTTTTAGGGGTTTATTTATATAATTTATTTACATTATGAGTATTTTGGTGTTTATGGTTATTTCTAGTATTTAGGGTTAGATTAACATGGACTATAAAAACAAAGTAAAACAAAATATAATTTATATTTTTTATGCATAAACCCTCAATTAACAGACTGTAATAAAATAAAATAAATTGAAATAAAATAAAAGCTTGAAATGTAGAATTTGGCCTCTTTAAACTAAATAATTTCAAAATAAAATAAAATGAAAGCTGAAATGGCTTTTTTTTTTTAACTGAAAACATGTGAGAGTATCACTAACCCATTGCTGTCATAGGATGGAGTTTGAGCGTGCAGCTCAACAAGCTGTTGGGTGTCCATTGTAAGTAAGTCTGCGGTGAGCTGGAGAGGTGCCATCCCTCTGAGTTTGACGCTGGTCTGCAGGACAGTGCTTAAGGGCCATAAAAGAGAGGTATTCTGGATCTGACCCCTCTGGAACGGGATTCTAGTGTGCAGTATGAGGCTTCCTTTGGCCCAATTGGGGTGCTGATTTTTGTGGCAGTCTGAGCCGTCCCATCCACAGGGGGCGGTGTGGCAGCCCTGGTCGCAGTGGCCATTGTCATAATGATTTCGGCAGTATTGAATATGTCCTGAACTGAGAAAACAAAACATTTGACATCAAGCATGATATCAATAATTATAAATATTCATACTGCATTGTAATGAACTCATATAACAACTTTGCTTTATACTTTATGCATGTTATTTGATATATTATAACTATGGTTACAATTATTCATAACAAATAAATAATTCTTTATAGAGTTTTCCAGGGAAGTTACTAAAGAGTTTTTTTTTTCGTTATTGTACTTACTGTAAGTAGGCCTACATTTCTCTAGTAGGCATATCGTTGCAAAAATCGTACTTTTTACTCCACTACATTTCTTAAAAACACGTCATTCCTCTTTGTTTTAAAATGGAGAAATCGTCACCCACACCGAGACTCGATAGCGGTGTCCGATTCGCGAACGAGTTGACTCTTTTGAACGAACCTGTTTAATCACTTCGCAAATCGCAATGTTTTACTTCACTACGTTAAAAAGATAACTCGTACTTTTTACTCCACAACATTTCTTAAAAACACATCGTTCCTCGTTATTTGAACTGGAGAAATCTTGACCAGCTCCGAGACTCGATAGCGGTGTCCGATTCGCGAGCGAGTTGATTCTGTTGAACAAACCTGGTAAATCGGATCGCAAATCGCAAATCACTGTTTTACTTCACTACATTAAAAGCATAAATCGTACTTTTTACTCCACTGTATTTCTTAACACGTCATTCCTCGTTGTTTTGAAATGGAGAAATCGTCATTCACACCGAGACTCGACAGCGGTATCCGATTCGCGAGCGAGTTGATTCTTTTGAACGAACCTGTTTAATCACTTCGCAAATTGCAATGTTTTACTTCACTACGTTAAAAAGATAACTCGTACTTTTTACTCCACTACATTTCTTAAAAACACATCGTTCCTCGTTATTTGAACTGGAGAAATCGTGACCAGCTCCGAGACTCGATAGCGGTGTCCGATTCGCGAGCGAGTTGATTCTGTTGAACAAACCTGGTAAATCGGTTCACAAATCGCACTTTTTTACTACACTACATTAAAAGCATAAATCGTACTGTTTACTCCACAACATTTTTAAAAAACACGTCATTCCTCATTATTTTGAAATGGAGAAATCGCCACCTGCTCCGAGACTCGATATTGGTGTCCGATTCGCGAGCGAGTTGATTCTAATGAATGAACTTGTTAAATCAGTTCGCAAATCGCAATGATTTACTTCACTACATTCCAAAGAATAAATCGTACTTTTTACTGCACTACATTTCTTAAAAACATGTCGTTCCCCGTTATTTTGAAATGGAGAAATTCTTAACGTTACCTCTCTGAGACGCGATAGCGATGTCCGATTCGCGAGCGAGTTTATTCTTTTGAATGAACCTGTTGAATCGGTTCACAAATCGAACGATTCATTCACGAATTGAACTAATAGGATTACAGCTGTTCTCGAGTCAACGACTCGCTGATTCTAATGATCCAGTCAGAGCGAGTCTTCTGTTAACGAGTCAGTGAATTCACAAGTCTGACTCCTCGGATCTCGAGTGCGCGCAGAACTAATAGCGTTAAAAGTGATGCCGATTTTTAGGATTTTTTAATATTGTAGATAAAAATCATATTAAGGTCACGACTGAGCTGTTTATGAACTACTAATGCTGGAAAAAGTGAACTATTTATCACCATATCACTGTCTCAACAGAGTAAGTTTTCCTGCTTTTTAAATACTATATGTTATATATTTATTTTTACATGACGATATTTTATGATGTTTATTATGGAAATGTAATTAATATTTCAACGCATTTAATGATTTTGAGCTGTAGAATTATAATATATCTAAAATGAAATTACAAAATATACATTCATCGATCAGTACTTTATACTTTATACTTTTACTAGTATTTTTGTACTATAGCAAAATTGAAAAGAAGTACTAATATTTTTTCTAGAATAATAATTTGTTAGGTATCTGTACTTTTACTTCAGTACTAGATTTGTGTACTTTGTCCACAACTGGAATTACTTCTCGTGTTTTTGTTGTTGTTGTTGTTGTTGTTTTTTATGTGATATTAGCATGTGTTATGCTGCTTTCTTACATGCAGGTGCCTTTGTCTTTAAGGCAGTCAAATCCATCTCTCAGACATTCAGACTTGGAGCACTCCTCATCACATACTCCATTACCAAACTTGGCCTGGCACCTTTTTCCTTCCCTACAGCTGCTGTATGGATCACTAGGGGAGGCTTTTAGGGAAAGCAAAAGTAGGTATGATTATCATGTCATAGAAACGAGTATAACACGTAGCAATGTCAAGCATGTTTTTGAGCTATTAAAGGGCCCACATAACTAAAGATATTCAGCATCATCCTGGCTGGAGGGGGCGGGGCCTTGATCTGAATTCCAGGAGAAACAGGAAATGAGGGGCATGACACAAACAGGAAGTTTCCAGAAGAGACGAACAGCAACAGGAAATGTGGTGGAATGGGAGTGGATTAAGGCTGAAGGGCATTACTGTAGCGATGAGGGATGGAATAGAGAGGGACAATGGCTTTGACAGGTGTGCGAAAGCAAAATCAAGCCATAAAAGCTGAACAATAGAAGAGAATTCTGTACAGCAAAACACAGCAAGTACAACTGGTTTACTTTTACATTGTATATACACCACCACAGTAAGATTTTTAATGTTTTTTTTGTTAAAGAAGTCTCTTCTGCTCACCAAGCACGCATTTATTTGATCCAAAGTACAGCAAAACCAGTAAAATTTTAAATTTCTAAACTATTTAAAATAACTGTTTTTATTTGTATATATTTTAAAATGTAATTCATTCCTGTGACAAAAGCTGAATTTTCAGCATTGCTCCAGTCTTCAGTGTCACATGATCCTTCAGCAATCATTCTAATGTTCTGATTTTCTGTTCAAGAAACATTTATTATTGTTATCAATATTTAAACACTACAGAGTACATTTTTTTTTAGAAATCTTTGATGAATCGAAAGATCCAAAGATCAGCATTTATCTGCAATAAATACAATATATGTTGTACCATTCAAAAGCTTGGAGTCAGTATAATTTTTTTGGGAAAGAAATGATAGAAGTTAATACTTTTTATTTAGCAAGGACGCTTTAAATTGATCAAAAGTGATTATAAAGGCATTTCTAATGTTACAAAAGAATTCTGTTTTAGATAAATGCTGTTCATCTGAACTTCCTATTCATCAAATAAACCTGAAAAAAATCTACTCAGCTGTTTTCAACATAATAATAATAATAATAAATGTTTTTGAGCAGCAAATATTATAATGTTATAATATTATAATGATTTCTGAAGGATCATGTGACTGAAGTATTGATTCTAAAAATTCAGCTTAAAAATCACAGGAATAAATGATATTTTAAAATATATTCAAATAGAAAACAGTTATTTTAAATAATAAAAATATTTCAAAATGTTACTGTTTTTGCTGTACTTTGAAACAAATAAATCCAGGCTTGGTGAGCAGAAGAGACTTCTTTAAAAAACATTAAAAATCCTTTGACTGGTAGTGTATTTTACATAGTTAACAATACCACAAAAAACCAAATAATAAATTTTTGGTTGTCTGCTAAATTAAATAAATATTTCTGATTTTATTTAAAAAATATTACAGATTTTTACAGAATAGTATAAACTAATTAAAATAATTAATTTGTTTTGGATGTTAATGTTTCATTTAATAAATATAAAAAATGTAATAAATATCACTAATATAACTTTTTACAAAATTCCTTCAAATTCAGGTTAAATTTTACATTTATTAAGTTATAAAAACAAGTTAGATACTATTCCTCTCTCATTTGCAGCTATAATAAGTAGGTCATTAGAAGACCAGCAATCATCTGTGGCCATCTGTTCATTCATCCATCCATCAGTTCTATCCACAGGAAACTGAATTTGACTCACCTTGAGATAATTTGCACAGAGTCCATAAGATGAAGGATAGTCTCACAGTCAGGTGCATGTCTGAACACACAGACGAGTCAGGAGTTAGTCAGGTTCCTCTTTGATGCAACACTACAACCCCTCGAGTATGAATCACCAAGACCAAGAACTGGTGTCTTCTCATTTGAGGGAGTCTTGGATGGTTTCTTCAGTTGGATGCAGCATTATCAGTCCAGTAATACTGTGTGAGGCATGTGAACGTTCATGTCTACACCCTCAACAGCTCCCTCCCCGAATTTGTCCCTCATTCTTTTTCAAAAGCACGGCGGATATCTGGACGACTTCCTGCCACTGTGTGGAAAAGAATAGGAGCGAGTGTGTGTGTGTGAATCTGAAAGGTCGTTATTATCGCAGGAGTTTGACCTGTTTATGAATTATTTTGCTGCATGAATTGTGTTGAAGGAAATTTGACAGGACAATTGAACAATACCATACAAAAAAACCTTCACTTCCTTGTGTTCAAATCAGACATAATATCTTATTTTTACATGCCTGCTAAAAGTCTTACACATTTGTGTTGCTTTTTCTCATTATTTTCACTTGAAGATGGATATATACATTACTGTTCAAAAGTCTTGGCTCAGTACGATTTTTTTTAATGATATTAATACTTTTATTCAGCAAGGACACATTAAGTTGATCAAAATGGACAATAAAGACATTCATCATGTTAAAAACGATCATTACTCCAGTCTTCAGTGTCACATGATCCTTCAGAAATCATTCTAATATGATGATTTGCTTGTTCAAGAAATTTTTTTTATTTTTAAACATTTTATTTATTATTATTATTATCAATATTTAAAACAGTTGAGTACATTTTCTTCAGGATTCTTTGATAAATATAAAGATCCAAAGATCAGAATTTATCTGAAATAAAAAAAAACGTATGTAACATTATACACTATAACATTCAAAAGCTTGGTATAAGAAAATAAATGATAGAAATGAATACTTTTATTTAGCAAGGATGCTTTAAATTGACCAAAAGACATTTATAATGCTACAAAATATATCTATTTCAGGTAAATGCTGTTCTTCTGAACTTTCTATTCATCAAAGAAACGTGAAAAAATTCTACTCAGCTGTTTTCCACATAACACTAATAATAAATGTTTTTGAGCAGCAAATCAGAATATTAGAATGATTTTTGAAGGATCATGTGACTGGAGTAATGATGCTAAAAATTCAGCTTTGAAATCAGGAATAAATTACATTTTAAAACATATTCAAATAGAAAACAGTTATTTTAAATAATAAAATATTTTAAAATGTTACTGTTTTTGCTGTACTTTGAAACAAATAAATCTTGTGCTTGGTGAGCACAAGAGACTTCTTTAAAAAACATTAAAAATCCTTTGACTGGTAGTATATTTTATATAGTTGACAATAACACAAAAACTTCAATATCTCATTTTTAGAGACAGTTATTTTAAACAGTAAAAATAATTTAGATTTTTACTGTTTTTGCAGTACTTTGGATCAAATAAATGCAGGCTGAGCAGAAAAGACTTATTTAAAACACATTAAAAATATTACTGTTTAAAAACTTTTGACAGGAAGTGTATATATATATATATATATACATATATTCCACAAACATAATAAGCAGCACCACTGTTTGCAACATTGATAATAATAAGAGATGTTCAGTAATCAGCATATTAGAATGGACTGAAAATTCAGTTTTGCATCAGGAAAAATACACTTTTCAATTTCTTTTTTTTTTTTGGAGTAATGAGAGTAATGAAAGCATGACACACACAGACAGAAAGAAGTACTGCAAATACTGCATAATTTATACCGGTTATCTGCATCCAGCCTTTTTGAGCATAGAGACTGGTTATACTAAGTACTTATGAATATTAATTAGGTCACGCCGACGTTACAGTAGGGTCGTTCAAGTTCACGTCCACGCACCGCGCTGCGCAACGTAAGCGAAGAGACCAGCTCAGAACGTCTTAAAACCCGCATTCGTGACGCGACAGCCCTGACAAAACAGCGATACGAGTCCCATCCGTCAAATACGCCTATTTACATAGGAGAACAGTTACAAAACAGCGAAAGCTGTGCGGGACTTTTACGGACATTCAACGTTATGTATATCAGAGCCGTATATAAGATAAGTCCTCTTTGATTGGCCAGTTGCCCACCAACGCCTGCCAACCAACCAATGAGGTAGGACTACGTCGCCGCCGTCACGTTGCGTAATTAATATTCAGTAGTTATGCTAGATGGGATTTTCCTTGCAGATCTTTACTTTCAGTTTCAGCTTTGAACCTTGTGTGCAGTTTACACGAGCAGCACTGTCTTTTCTCTTGTTTGTTTACTATTTTAAGCTATAATGTATTAAATAATTGTAACGACATTGTAAGCTTCAAATTCTTCATTTTGACTTTGTTTTCAGTAGTATCGACTAACAAGGTAAGTTACGTATGTTTCTTTCTCCTCAGTGAAGTTGTTGTCAAAATGCAGTGAGAAATCTTTACATTTACATAGTGTTTGAATGAATCACACCTTTGCCTATTACTTTGTTATAAAATAAACTGTTAAGAAAGCAAAAACTTATTAAACATAAATGAAAATCATTTTTAGAGTGAAAGTGAAAGTGATTTACTTATACGAAACCAATAACAAAAACTACCTTTGTTTTACTTCAAACATGGTAACATGATAATGACATGTTGTGATATCATAAAGACTATTTTATGCACACTCTACACAGGTTGTTACTAATTGCAAAGTATATTTGTTCTGTGTTTTTATTCACATATTTGTTTTAAATGTTGTTTCCTCTTTGCCAGTGCTGGAGATGAAGGATAAGATGGCCGTTCCTCTGTTCACCTTGTTGGCAGTGTGTGTGGACATGTGTGCGGTGATGTTCATTGGTGCTATCCAGCTGTCCCCATCTTTCATTAATAACACCTTCATCCTGCTGTGGGCCGGTGGACTCCTCCGAACATGTCTCCTCCTCTTCATCTCCTTCACCTACCCTAGCAGCCCAGCGTGGATGAGAGGATTTGAGGGTGTACAAACAGCTATAATTCACGGTCTTCTCTATCCAGTGTATATATCTTTCCTCTGGGCTTGTGACAAGTCCACAGTGGAGCTGGTGTGGGGTTGGCACACCTTTGAAGGGGTAAGATGTGTTTTAACACATTTAAAATGGCGTACAGACACCTGGAAGAGTATTTTAAATGTCAGGTGTGAAGATACGGTGACATTTTGTATGTGTGCATTGTATTTCAGCTCCTTCAGGGTTATGCGGTGTTGGCTTTGTCTCTGTTGCTGTGGAAACGACATGTTCCCACTCTCCTCCCAACAGCCAAAAAAGAGAAGACGGAGCAGAAGGCTTCGCTGCAAAGGCTGCTGGGATACATGAAGCCTTTTAGTGGACGCTTTGGAGCCGTCTTTTTCTTCGTGGTTATTTCTTCATTAGGTAAAAATGTGCTTATTTGTCATATATATGTGACCCTGGACCAAAAAAACAGTCATAAGTAGCACAAGTATATTTGTAGCAATAGCCAACAATATGGGTCAGAATTATCAATTTTTCTTTTATGCCAAAAATCATTCGGATATTAAGTAAAGATCATGTTCCATGAAGATATTTT